>MVAP01000097.1:0-64481 GCA_014825765.1 Cystofilobasidium macerans | reverse complement strand
CCGTGCCCGCTTCTTCGCCTTCTAGGCGGGGCCTCTTCACCACTTGACTTCCTCCCCGCTTCCGCTGTATCTCCCTTCTATAGTGCCTCTGACTCTCTGCGCCCATCGAATGCTCCGTTACACCCTACTCATAAGCCTACTCTCAACTTTAGGGCTCGTTGCCGCGACTGACTGTAGGAATGTGCCTTGCACACTTTGCTCCTCGACATGAAAAAGTGAGGACGTGAGCATGACCCACAAGCTGCGAGCGCGCGCCGACCGATGTTGGCGCCCGCGCCAGGATCGGCCCCCCTTTCTTGAATTTGGACGGATATTTGATTTCCCGTCGCTCAGAAGAGGACTGGAGATGGGAGCGAGCTCTCGCCCTTCTTCTCCCTCCCTCATCTTCCTCTGCCATCCTTGCCATCCACCCGTCCATCCGACGAATCAGCGCGTCGGACCACATATCGCATAGTACAGCAAATATATTGCTGACCGGCGACGCCTTTACATGAACGTGCCTGCCGCCCGGAGCTCAGCTAACATGCTGGCGGGGTTGCAGAGAGCTCTCGTGAAGGCACCTTTTGACCTCGCCACCGCCAACCACTGACCCGATCGGTGTGTTTGATGGTGCGTTCGGTGCGTATGGACCGTACCTCGCGATTGCACCATCATTCAAGGTCATCCGATTGATGGTTGACGAATGGCCACTGATCTTGGCGCGCCACACCCCTCCCAACAGACATATCGACCTCGCACTGACCAACGCCTGATCGGATCGGTGTGTTTGATGGTGCGTTCGGTGCATCTGGTTCTCAGCTCGCGATAGCCACCTCTTCCACGATCTTGAGAAGTCGATAGACATGCACATATCACCGATATCGCCCGCCAGAGACCTCCCCACGGCCATCTCCTTCTCGTCAGCACGCCCTGCTCTTGTGTGCTCTGTCTCCACCGAAATAAATGGCAGAAAGAAAGACAAATGTCAGCTCCAGGGCTCAGGTGCTTTCACGACTGCTGCTATGCGACGGGACGGCTGGAAGGAAGGGTGCAAGCAGCAGACCAGACCAACGGGGCCGGGGAGCTCATCGGTGCAGGTGGACTCGCAACACACCTTCGGGGGTCCTTTCGGCCGATACGACGACATCCTGTGGACCGGAGAGATCATACAAAGGCTCCTGGACAAAAGGCAACGCCTTCAGAATGCCGAGTCGAGGTCGGAGAGTGGAGAAGATGGATGGACGAGGTCGAGCTCGACCTACCGCAAGCTGAGCGGGCGTCGAGTCGCCGCCGAGAGCGAGCGCCGTGACCAGGGCTCACGGACAAGTCTGGAGTCAACAGGCCGGTCAGTTAGCGTCTCTGGACGACTCTGAAAGGTCGCCAGAGAGTGGATGGCATGAAGGGGGGTGATGGTAAGAGGGGAGGGAGCAAGAGATGATGTGACTTGCAGGTGAGCCGCGTGTTGACGAGCGACTTTGCGGCACCCGCCCTCTTTCGACCGGTCTACCACCCTTCATTCTTCGTTTGCGCGGCTGTCGAGCGACATGAGCATAGCTGAGAGCTGGGGCATTCGATCAAGCTATCTACGAACATCGTAGGGTGAGGTTTGCGGAAATGAATCGCGGTCAAGGGGGGAGAAGCGCGCAGGTCGCACGTTGACCTCGGTCGTCGACCCTCCCTTGGGACTTGACCCCCCCGCCCCTCCCGCCACCAACCGTTTTTCGCAAGTTAAAAAGCACCATGAGATAGGTCAGAACCATGGCGAGGTCGGTGATTTTTTACGAAACAGGTCATGATGCTCCTGTGCGGGCAAAGCGCAAAAGGACCCGCCGAACCATCGGACGCGCGTTTCACGCAGGACGCCCAGCTGAGCCAGCCGGTAATAGCCTTAGGCCTCGATGGCTGGAGTTGTCTCAGCCTGAGCCGCGACGACGGTGACGATATCTTCGAGGGCGACGCCTTTGATCCTCGTTTCCTTGGAAAGTCGGACGGACTGCAAAAGATTCTCGACGATAAGGTCCGACTTTGAGCCCGTTGGCGGCGACGATGGCGGCTCATTCCGCCGGGAGACGCCAGCCACAGAGGACGTCTTGATGGCCTTTCGTTCGATCTGTCGCCCAGATGCCCCAAAGCCGGAGGAGGACGCAAGATTCAATGACACAGAAAACGTAGGAGACGAGGTTGACAAACGGGGCGGGCGGCGGGGGGCTGCCGAGGTCGTCGCGAGGTGGGACATGGGCGGCGGCACGCCGGCGGGGCGCCCGCCACACTCGAAGCCGAGCTCGTCGTCGGTGATGCAGCTGGACGTTGGTCCTGGACGAGCGGAACGAGTGAGTCAGCTCGCCTATGACATCCTTGTATGCGAGCCGGCGTACGCTCATCCAAAAAAGACGCAGCGCCAGCGGGCGCCGCCGGGGGCCGCTGGAGGTCGGTGGGGCGGGCGTTGGGGGCGGGCGCCATGGCGGCGGCGGGCGGGGCGCGTTTTGAGCGTCTCAACCGGGATAGCGGGCCGGGGAGGTCCAAGGGGGGGTGGGAAGGGGGGGGGGGGGGTCCGGGTGGGAGCAGGCGAGGTGAGATATTGTGAATCGCGGGGGGGTGGGTTGAGTTGGTGGCCGCAGGCTGCTGAGGCGCGCCTGCGCCCGCGCGAGCTGAAATCGCGAGAGGCTCAATTGTAACAGGATTTAATGTGCCATTATCATAATGATGCGATCGAGCACATGCGCCCTCGACCTGAACCTGAAACCGCAGAACGGCAAGCAGCCCACGCGAACCTTCTTTTTTTGCACCAGTCTGCTGTTAATTGCTACATACTACATTACTATCTGACTCATATAATCCGGCGTTTCAAACGGACTGCGTGTTTAGAAGTTAGGGGAGGTCTTATTCCGCATGTGATTGAGCATATCAACTTCAGACAGCGTGTGAACACCATTTTTTGTGGATTTCTCTTATATAGAAGTGCGTCGTGTCTTGACACCAGCACATCAAACATCCTACTTGCTTCTAGTTCGGGCCACAAGACCAGAGTCTAGGCTGAGCTGCTGCTTCTTCACTATCTCTTTGATCCGCGCGCGATTCAAACCTGTATACCTTACCCTAGTTCCTTACCCGCTTCATCAAAATTAATGAAGATAGAAATATAAATGGTGCAGAGAGAGCAAAAGTGCACGCGCTTCACCTCCACTGCTTTATCAGTAACGCTCAGCATAGCGCACTCCCACTTGAAACATTTCAGGCTCTTCGTTGTTCCAGATGCATAAGATTATATGCCTTGAGGTTGTGCGACTGCGCCGGCTTGTTGATGCGGTGCTACGGTGTTCAAGCCTTTGAATTCAGACATACCATCGAGAAAACTCCTCGGCCGTGCTATTTAGAGTTGATGGAAGCACATGAGTTTCAGACCTACTTGGATGGTCAAATGGCATTACCACTTGCTTAACTCTCAGTTCTTTCTATGATTGCTGATCAATCCATACGACCCATGGACTCACTTGCACTCAAAGTGAGAAGCATGTGATTACTGACGATTGATATTATAAGTGGATTGCAGATCATGCAAACATCCATGTTTTTGAAATATAAATGACATGATCTTTGAGACCCTTCCTTTCTCGGAAGTGTACCTGCCTAATGATTGACCACGCTCGGAATAACGAGGCATCTCTTTTGATGAAAGAGATTTCCAACAGCATCATATACCCGGTCCTTTAACAGTCCGTTGGGTGGTTTGCCAAACAAAGTATACGCAGACGTCTTAGCAGTGTGAGGGACCTCATTCAAGAGGCAATCTTTGGATGGGTCCTCGACCGATATCATGCCTATCATGCCCACCGTTGTCGAGCTTTGTCAGTCAGCTTGGCCGGGTCTAGTGCTAACTTCCACGTCGCAGATGAACCACAATGGATCCAACGGCACGCTTGCAGAGGGATCTGCTGGTCTCTTTCGCAAGCCCTCAACCTTGAATACCAAGGTCAGTGACCGCTCTTGCGCCTTTCTTCGTTCAGATGACTCCCAGGAGATCATGAAATTCCGTGAAAGAGGACTGAAATTCAACACGGATCTGGCTTCAGGTTTGTCGCAAAAAAAAAACATCATTGAGACAATTACGCCAATATTTGCAGCGGATGTTTTCTCCACCCGTTGGTCCAGTGCAAGGTCGTTGCATGCTCCTTCCTCGCTGTATCTCATCGCACACGACAGAAACTTGCATACTGAAGGAACATAATCGGTCAGAGGCACAACTTGTTGGACAGCAATATCAGTTGACATATATCATGATCAACCTGTTTCTTGTGTAGCCACAACAATTCACGGAGCGCCAGACTCTTTGTTCAATACGTCAACCAATTGGGTTTGTCTCTCGTCGTTGCTTCATCTGCATGACTGAGATCCGCTGCTAAAATTGGTGAGTCATCTTTGTGAGTTTGACATCCGCGGATTTGACGTGCTGACTGGATTAAATCTTGCAACACGATAACCCGAGCGCATGGGCTTGAACTTCATGTCTTTCTATTCTTACATGGCAACACATTGTGCAATTTACTGGGAACTGGGAAGGAGGAAGGGAAAAGAAAATGAAAGGTGATGATTGATATCTTGATCGCACTCATGACGGAAGTACGAGGTTCAGGACTTTTTCGCACAAAAACTGCTCAAGGTTGCCATCGGAAGAATGCTTCAAACAGTGCAGGGCTATCACCCCCATATCCAAGATTGCTTACATGGTCTTCCAGATAAGGACGTTCGCGTTAATCCTCCCCGGGAGGAAGGACAACAGGTCTCGACGGCCTCTATAATCTTGCCATGCATTGAGTCACGGCGTCAATATAACGTGCAGTCAGTAGGTGGTCTGGACGCGCGATCCCTCAAGGTCTGAGTCTCTTGTCCTTTAATCCCTCTTCATACGAAGTCCGCGCGGCTGTCACAGTCGAAGTCAGTGAATTCCAAAGTTGTCAAACTACAGCTCCCGAGCCTTCTTGTCGCAAACCAGCTGTCATGGTGGCCTAGACTCGGCTTCTTTGCCTTAGCTGCGCGCGACCTCGCTGCAGGGGAAACACCTGCAGATGCCCCGACACACAATCAAACGACAATATGAAACCTACAGCTGTGGCAACAAATCATGCCAGACTATGTAAAGATCTACAGCTGTGGCAACAAATCATGCCAGACTATGTAAAGATACTGCGACGCCTGGCGAGTATGATATTGGGGTTTCTTAGGGTATTTATTCTCTGATTTGAGGAGCTCGAGCTTTCATCTCTGCCATAAACAATTTCCTCCTTGGCCGCTTTGCTTCACCGACGGGTTTTCCCATTTGAGCATTTTATGAGAGGATAACAGTCCGGAAACGCGCTAGACGCATGTCTGACCACCTCATCTGCCTGCTCATTGGACATCAAGCCGGACCAAGAGCAACGTTTGGCCTGTTGTGACCTAAAATGAGAGTGCATTTGCATGGCGACCTGGACTGGGACGGACCAAAATGGCCAGTCTCACGGAAGCGCATGACTGCTGAAAAGACGGCGCTTCTTTGGTCGGGGTCGGCTTCAGCGTGGTCGGGATGTCGTCCGTGGGGCGGCATTCGACGATATGTGTAGTCTTGGTGATCGTCTGTTAGGGACGGGATACTCTGGAGGTTGGGCTCGGGGCGAGGGCGAACAGCCACTGCCTGGCCCCTTCGCAGGCGCGGACATGAATGTTGGCCTCGGCGTCGGTGACTTAGAGCGCTGCGGGTCAACAGGGGACACAGCACGTCAGTGACAGCTCGTGCCAGTTGCGTTTCTCTCGTAGAGCAAATCAAGTATGATGCTTTTGCTGCGCTCACACTTGAGCTGAGAAGTTGGGTCTTGCCGTTTTTATCGGAGAACGAGCTATCGAAGTTGTAAGCAGGAGCAGTGGGCCGTCGTGGCCGCGCAGGGCGGATCATCCGACGAGTTTCGACCACAAAATTTTCAGAAAAGGGGTCAGACGAGTTGCGTACAGGTGGGGAAGATGAGGCGGCCTTGAAGTTCTTTCAGCAAAGACGGCATCAAGACAAAGATGGCATTGGGGGGCTTCGTTTTGGCACAGACGGTCCTCCTGACGTTCCGCTGCTTTGGCCTCGAAGGAGTAGTAGGTGGGAAAGACAATTGGTTCCCGGACAGCAAAGGCCACCTTCTACCTCCCCTTGCGCGTGAAGTACCAGACGCAAATGCGGCGCCTGAAGCGTCTATTACTTTTGTATTCGGCGGAGTCGTTGAAAACGGTTCAGTCACCCCTGAGGGCCTGATCGCCCAAACGCGTCGTGCGCGGAGCGGAGATTGGCTTCAGCCTGGCGGCCGGTCGCTTTACCACCGCGCGCGACAAGCCCATGGTCAACGAGCCCGGGCCGGACGCAGCGACCGCCTCGCCGCGGGCCTGCTCTTCACACGCACTTCCCTGGCCACTGTGGGCTAGAAAGCAGGAAACGGATTCCACAGGGGTGGAGCGTGCTTGGTTCTGGTCGCTCTTTCCTTCGGCATCTTCTCGCGGGGTGGTGACAAGGGCGTCGGCAAGGGCGTTGATGAGTCGTGTGGCCATGACGTCGGTGAGCAGCTAAGGTCGCTTTGCGGAGGGCATTGGCTAGGCCGGTGAGGTCTGCGTCAGGTGTGATCTCTGCGAGGTGACGCTCCAAACCACTCGCGCTATTGATCGTGCCGCCACTCGCGCTATTGATCGTGCCGATTAGCCGTACGACAAGTTATCAACTCTGGAGCCGCGCTCTTGAGACGTCCGAAAGCGTGCAAAGGGGGCAGAGGAAGGCACGGGCTGTAGAAATTTCTCTTTTGGCTGCTTTGCCTTCCGAGGCCGGGCTGGCGTCACTCCTGATCTTTGGCGGCGCCCTCCTCAACGGCTGCCGCGATGGCAGGCCGTCCGTCGCCCAGCTCCTGGCCGGCAACCTCGAGGATGATGCGGGCTGACGAGCTGTGGCTGTGCCGGTTGAAATGCTAATTACGTGGCGATCCATGGGTACCTGTGCCAATGGTCAAATAGCTGTCCACTGAGTCGTGTACGAAAGTAGCCTTGCCAGTCGTCCTGTCAGAACTTGCGTACGCCGTCTCCAGCACTTTGTGTTCTCTTTCGCCGACGCGCGTGGAATAGTTGATCGGTGCGCCATACGTACGCGTGGGCTACATGAAACATCAAAGCGCCTGTCGTCACCTCGCTGATAAAGAAGGCGTGACGCACTAGCGGACAGTGTAAGTAAGCCGTGTGACAATTGGAGGACTCGAAGCTTCCATGTCAAAGTTAGGCGTAACCGACCGGAGCAGTCGTCGCTCGTAATTCACTCTAAAGCGCTCATCGACCTTTTCGCGGCTGGTCCGCTTCCGGATCCGAATCCATTCGGCTGGGGTCGAGCTGCGCGACTTGACGATGAGGGATGAGTAGGAGCCGTGTATCACGTTCTCAATGTCCGTAACCTGACTCTCATCGGGCTTGATCGCAGCCCCCAAGCCATGGTAGTTGATTGTCCAGCCGTTCTGCGAGGGTATTAGCGATTGATCGACCTCCGGCTCATCCGGATCAGTGTCTCGTCCTCTGGCAAGCGTCTCTTCGCTCAACATGTCCTTCTCATTATCCTCCTCATCCTGATCGTCCGCTTGCTCAATGTCGAAAACATCGGGCAATTGCGTCGGATTTGCGTCGTCCTATCAGAAGAAGCGCGAGGAGGAAGAAGCATGACTCGGGAGCAGCCAGGGTCGAAAGGATGGATCCCGACGCTGCTGAAGCCTCGGCCGGAGCAACGGGGCGTGGCATTGAGGATGGGGACGGGCGCAGGGGCATGGATTCTGCGCTGGTCAGGCCTGCTGTCGAAGGGTCGTAATCCTCTGCGTCGAGCCGGGCACGAGGCCGCGGTGGTTGTGACTCGCCGACGAGTCGGGGCAGGCCGGGAGGGCCGAGCGACATGATAGGGCAGACGGGCTGCGGGCAGGGCCAGGCAGGCCTGTTGGTCGTTGCTGCCGTGCTGCAGCGAACGGGACGGCGGCGGGCGATACTCAATGAATCGGACGTCTCGGCTGTAAACGGGCCCTCCCGTACGGGTGTCGAGCACACGGTGGCCCTTTTTGCCCCAAGCCTCGGCCGGGCCGAGGTAAAGCGCCGGGATGGCCTTCGACCCGTGCTTCTCGTGCATCCGATTGAGGGCGAAGCACGTCGTGCCGAATATGTGAAGGCCGGTGACGATCGGGACGGCGGTGGGGTCCCAGCGCTGGAGGCGTGACTGAGTCCTGTCGCGTGCCGAGGGCAGCTGGTCAAGGATGACGAGCGCCACGTTCAGGGTCTCCGGCCAGAAGGCGCGCGTCATGCGAGCGTCCTCGAGGGGGCAAACGACCATCTCGGTGAGGGTGCGGAAACCGCGCTCGGCCTTGGGTGGAGCGGCACTCCGATTTGGAGTCCGGACGTTTTGGATTGCCTTTTTTTCGTGTGAACTGGCATGGGGAGATTGCAGACCGGCGTCCATTGAACGCTGTTGAGCCTTATTTTCTTCCCCTGGACTGTGCGGCAGGAAGGCCAACAGCGGGTCCGGGATCGTTGTCAGAGGGGACAAACAGCCGCGATGGGCCGGTCCCTTTAATCTAAGCCGCGGCGGCTCGACATCCGATGCGGCGAGGTTTGGCTCCGGCGTATTGCGTAGACTCGGACCAGCTTCGGGCCTGGCGCCAATCCCGTTGTCGGATGCTGTTCTGCAGCCGCCTCGTCGTCTTCAAACGTCTGCTTCGTGACCGAGGATGGCATTGCCGCATGCGATCGCGACGACGAAGCGGCGAGAGACACCGAGGCGTTTGCCGCCGCCGAAGCTTCCCCCCGTTGCGCGTTCTCCCTCTTTCGCATGCCGCACCTTGAGAATCAGAAGCTGAAGCCCCTCGTGCCTGACCTTGAAACACTGCGGGTTGTTGAAGCTCACGGCCTTGTAGTGGTGTGCAGGGCAGTTGGGTGAACACTTGCATATCATATGATTCTAAGACCTTTCAATCATTACAATGGAGGAAGCCGTAGGGGCGGGGGAAGTGAGGTTCGGCCGCGGAGGATGCGCTTTGCTGCCGACCGCCCTAGCGGCCGCCTGTGTACTCGTGCGTCGCGTTCCAGAATTCGCCGGACAAAGTTTCTTTTCCGCCTTTTCGCTCCCTTTTTGTAGCTAGATGCCCGCTCGCTCTCCCTTTTGTACCTCAGTCGTTCATGGAGCAGTCCTGAGACTGAGGTATGTTCGCTTCCCTTGTTCTAGTTCCTTTAGCCTAGGCAGAAGCTCATCCCCACTGTAGTCGGCCCTGCCTCCTGGCTCGTCCTATAATATCACTTGCAGTCCGCCAGTCCGCGACTTGACGGACCGATGGACTGATGGACTGATGCTCACGCAAGTCGCGCGCGCGCGAGCAATGCACTGCGCCGGCGCGACCAAGTTCCCCCCTTACCAACAGCCCGGACGCCCCTCTTCCAACACTCCCACTCGTCGTGGTCTTCACCCTTCGACCCATTCAGACCTCTGATAGAGCTTGGAGCCAAGAGGCAGCTGACAAGAAGGTGAAGGGCGGTCGAGCTGACCCGGGAGACTGACAGGGGGCGCTGCCTGGCCTGCAGGGGGGCGAAATCGCCGGGCGGGGTCAAGCGAGGTCGACTGACCCATGCCCCAGCCACCACAGCCCGCCTCAAGACTCCGAGCAACTTGGTGACAGACCAAGCATGTGAACGCTCCCTTCAAGGCCACAGTGCGTACTTCTTATTTCTTGACGGGCTGATCCAGGTCGTCCAGGGCGTCTCCGACTCAAGACACGTCAGGCGTGGGCTGACGGGCACAGGCGCGGGCACCGAGCGGCGTGAGGGCTCTGACGGGCCGAGTGATCACCCTTGACCGTCCAACACCCCCACTGCTTGACCGAGCCACCTTGAGGCAATCATGCTGACCTGCTCCGCTTGAGCGCTTTCTCCCGACGCGTCTGGGGTGACGGAAAGGGAGGCCGCGAGCGGCTGGATACTCTGGCGATCCCCCCCCCCCCTCCTCCCCACCCCCCTCACTCGTCTGGCTAGCGGACAGTTGATGTTTAGATGCACATGCAAGCCTCAGCGAGTCGGGACGTAGAGTGTGGAAGGGAGGCGGGCGTTAAAGCGACAATCTTGACGTCCATGAAAATGCAGTTGCGTCACGTTCTCCGTTACCGCGTTGATTTTATGCCTGGAGCCCGTGCTCCAGTGCGAAAAGGCCGAGTAGTTGGAAAGATATCCACTCCTGCAAAGGAGCGGGTTGTGGTAAAGACTTCGTAATGCAAGTCGAAAGTCGACCTCATCAGGGTCAACAGCCCTCTGTCGCCGGCGGCGATGTGTTGGCTTGTGCGTCAAGAATTCTCAACGGCCGACAAAGTCACACTAATTACACTAATCAAGTCTAGCACATCCGCCCTAAGCTTGGTCGCGGTCTGTGGCGGCTCGCTACAGTCCCAATTCTTACATCGGCCTTTAGGGTTATTGCCTCAGGCGCGTCACAACATCTCAGCCTGAGGCGAGTTTTTTATCGTTATCAGACAGACTTTCTTTCTGCAGAACCATGCTAGACGGAATAAGAGAAACTGCTTTTCCAACGTCCTCAAATACATCGCCAGCGGTCCTGTCAGCAAGATCGGCGCCGGACCCAGTTTCCAAGATCTTGCGGCTCTCCTGCAGTCTCTGGTAGCTCAAGCTGAGGCTTGAGCAAGACGATGGAAGGGTTCATCAAGCTGAGGTAGTTTTGGAGACGGCCGATGACATCACCTATGTGCTACAATAGGCAAAAGACAGCAGACGCAATCTCGCCAGCTGCATCGGCACATGAAAAGAAAAACCAAAGTTCTCCAAGTCGGTCAAGCGTCAGCGAGCAGCTCAAGAACTTGGCGCAACGTTCATGCGGAACACTTTCGCCCAGATTCGCATCTGGGCAGCACCCTTTTGCTCTTTGTGAAACACGTCATCCGGCATTTGCTCCAACTAGGACGACGGCTGACATTTGTAACAGCTGGAGGACTTACTTTACGTCGGTATTCAAAGTTCACGCGGACTATTAAAAACGACTACAGCATCCGAACGAAACGCGTTGCACACTTTTTGTACCTTTGATATCAAGGTTTTGGATGTGTTTTGTGAATGATACTAGCGGTACTCAATTCCAGATCTAAGTTCAGGTTCAAATCCATGGGAATTAACAAAGTTTCGATCGCGAGAAAAAAAAAAAGAGAGAGAGAGAGAGAGAGAGAGAGAGAGAGAGAGAGAGAGAGAGAGAGAGAGAGAGAGGGAGAGACCTGTTATAGACGATCTCACCTGATCGTCGGCCGATTGAACACCGAACCATGCGTCCAGCTGGGAAGCGGTGGCCTTGAAATCGGACGACAAACCGAGCAGCTCTTGAACGTGGGCTCGCCGCCGAGAGAACGCGGCGGTCTCATGCCGGATGGCGTCGTCCAAGACCTTAAGATAGACCGTCTTGAAGTCCTCGCGGCGGGTCTGAGCCTCGCCCGAGGCATGTGCCTCTTCGGTCGGTGTGCGCTTGCGCAACGCCGTCGCCGTATGAGACAAACCATCGGTCGGGGGCTTCACCCACGACTCGGGACGCTGGAATGAAACTGATTTGGAGTCGGTTGGGTGACCATCTCGACGTCCGACAGATCCGGTGACGCTGTCTGCGCCGGTGGGAGCTGGAGCATTTCCGGAGCCTCAGAGTTGATTAGGGCCTCCTTCGGGGCCACGTCGGCCGCTCGACCGTAACCACAGCCAACTCCAACTCCAACGAACTCGTATCCAGGCAATAAGAGTTCTGGACTTCTTGGTCATCATGAGGGAGCCGTAGGGGCGAGGGAAGTGAGGTTGAAGGGGGACTGCTTGGCAGAGCGTCACCGACCCGTCGAGCGTCCTTAGGCCAATCATGCTGACCTGCCGTGCTCAGATACAGGACCCAATTGTTAAAAAGGGTAGACGTCGTGGCTGTTGGCGGAGGGGACTTGGTCGCGCCGGCGCAGTACGTGCATCGCCCGCGCGCGTGAGCTGCGTGAGAGCATCATTCCATCGGCCCATCTGTTGAGCGAAGGACGGAACGGGATGAGCTACCTAGAGTGGGGGTCAGGACGTGTTACATGCAGTGAGCTAGGAGGCGAAAGGTGGGACTGACCTCAGTCACCAAGAAGTGGACTGAGGTCTCTACGGAAGGGGGGAGGAGGGAAAAGCTAAGAGGGAGAGAGAAAGAAGGGGAAATGCAGATGCAATCCGCGCGTCAAGACTGCATCGGCAAGTGCGCGGCCGCCAGCGCGCGCGCAGCCGCCTGCCGCCGCTGGCTCTGCGCACCGCGCCGCGCTCGTCGCAACTCCAACACCATCAGTCCGTCAAATCGCGGACTGGCGAACTGCAAGAAATATCATATTCCATCGTCCAACAAATCTCGCGTCGAGATTTCTTGATCGAGACGCGAGATTTTTTGGACGTAGCAATTTGATAATTTTCCTCTCCCTTCAACCTCACTTCCCCCGCCCCTACGGCTTCATCCCTCATGATAATTTAGAAGTCCAAAACTCATATGATATGCAAGCGTTCACTTGACTGCCCTACACACCCCTGCAAGGCCGTGCGGTACAACACCAGTGTCAGCACGAGCGGCGCCAGCGGCGCCAGTATATATACGAGGTCGGGCACAAGAAGAAAATTGTTGAAACGGACTGTTTTGCCGCTCGCGCCAATGAGTTGAATCAACGAGTGAGTGTGGATAATGTCGATTGACCGGTTGTCACCGACGCGGACGGCGCCAGATGAAGACGAAAGATCTTGCAGCAGGCCGTCGTCGGTCGAAGACCATATGGTCGGACTCGGACGCACACGAGTCTAGCCAAGTAATTTTTGCGTCGCGCTCGACAGTGAAAGCTGACGCCGTCGCAACAAATGCGGAAGAAGTCTCGCCCTCGGGCTCGGTGTTGTCCGTGACGACAGCAATGAAAGCCGTGCGGGACGAATTCTTCCGGGCAACTCGAGCAGCGGCTTCTTTCCGGAAACGAACAAAACAATTCTCAGTCGAGTGGCCGTGCGCCTCGTGTTCCTCGCAAAAGGCATCCGGATCGTTCTAGAGGCGGTCCTTCGCGTTGCGCGAGGAAGAGGTTGCGGCGAGAGCCGTGCTAGCTGACTTAGCTTGTTGCGTCCCGCGGCACCAATACCGGCCCAACGCTGACCTCGGCCTGAATGGCGAAAAACACGTCCGCAGATGAGACAGACGTTTGATGAAACAGCGACACGGTGACCGGCTGGTATGGGGCGGGCAGGGAGTGTAGCGCGATCAAGGCGAACGAGTGATCGTCGAGCGCGATTATTGTTTGGAGTCTATCCTTGTCCTTCTGGTTGCGTGAAGATCCGCCGTCCACCAGATACTAATGAAGCATCTGATGGGCTCATGATCTATCGACATGGTGGTGGTTCGCAGCGAGCGAGCGACGATCGCGGCGTCCGGGCGAAAGACGGGTAGGTATGCGTTTCGGCGGGCTCTTGCCTGCCTTCATGCATCGAAACGCGCCGCAGCAGCACCAGGGCCGCAGGCACTCCCGCCTTGCCCTATCCATGCCTCCCTTTGCCCGCCTCCGTCGACCAGCTCGAAGGGTCACGCTTGAGATGCAGGTGAGCTAGCGGCAATTCATAGTCAGGGCCCCTTGTTGGTTTCCTGACTTTATGAGCCGCACGCCAGCGCGCTGCCGAGGTGCTCTTCCTTGGAACGAGCTCAGGCGGCGGACCGAGCCGCAACCGCAACTGCTCATCCCTGTCGCTCACCCAGCACGGCCGGACGAGCTGTCAGTCGAGGCAAAATCATTGACATTGTTGCCCCGCAACCGGCAGCTGATCGAACTATGCCTCGCGTTTCGCACATCTCTTCATGCAGTGGTCGATGCGGCGGATGGCACAATAGGCCAAATGCTCCGCTTCGGCCTCAAGCCGTCGGCCATCGACAACGTCTTTGTGACGCATATGCACGGTTCGTCTATTTTCTGAAAATTGGTCTTAGCCCGCCGCGAGCTTTGAGGCGAGCCTGTCTTGAGCTGGCGAAGTTTCGATAGACAAGTTATCTGACCCCTGCATCTCATTGAGGCGCACAGCTGACCACATTCTCGGCCTGCCTGCCGTGCTCATCAAGACGTTGCCCGGCTTCGATGTCACGCCTGAGCAGCAAGCCCGTTTCGCAGCGCGGGATCCTACTTTGCAGGTCGGTTCCAATTCTCGAACTGTAGCTTACTGTTGGCTGAGAAGTTTGCTCCACACCCCGTCGCGAGCAGCCATCAATTCAGCTCTTTGGCCCGTCTGGCATTCGTCGCTTTCTCCGCACCGCTCTTGAACTTACGCAAGTCCAGCTTGGCGGGCTGTACGCCGTCCACGAGCTGCTCTCGCCCGGTGACACACCGACGAGCTGCGCGCCAGCCGACCGACATCTTAATGAGGCCCCCGGCCGCGATATCCACCCAGATTCGAGCGGTCTCTGGACCGCGCTTCTTGATCAGCCCTCACCCAGCGGAGTTTCTCGCGCGCTGCAAGTATCGGCTGGCCCGATATTGCACCGTATCTCTACCGTTGGCTATACCTTCTCCTTCCCACCCTCAGCCCGGCCGCTCCCTTCAACCTACGCGCCAGCGCTCAAAGCGCACAAACTACCAATGTCTCTGCTTGGCAGGCTCATTCAGACGGGCGAGACAATAGAGCTACCAGACGGTACTGAGCTCGTCCACCCTGGCTGGCATGAAGGCCCGCGAATCACCGTCCTGGGCGACACGAGTGACGCCAGCGGGATGGCCCCCTTGGCGCAGGACGTCGACCTGTGCGTCGCGTCCGGCCTGAATATCGCAGCATAAGAGCTTACGTCGATTTTCGGACGCCCTGCCTACTCTGTGCAGGCTCATTCACGAGGCGACCAACGCCCACCTGCCAAAGCCGACCGACGACCCGACCCTCTTCGAGCAGAAGGCCGAGGCAACACGCATCAAGTCGGCAGGGCGCGGCCATTCGACGCCCGACGTTGCTGGTGCTTTCGCTCGATCCGTCAACGCTCGCAATCTCATTCTCAATGTGCGTCACCGTCAGACACTCAGCCGCCAAGCCCGACGCTAAACGCTGCATCGCTTCGCTCGCAGCACTTTTCAACCATGTTCTACCGCACCGAGCAGGTTGAGGCTATCGCCGAGCAAGCTCGTCAGACATTTCAAGGCAAGGGTCGCGTTCTCCATGCACGGGACGGCTTGCGATTACTCGTCGAGGCCGGAGGGTCGGTCTCGATCGTTCCGGATCCGGGTAGATGACGTCTCAACGAGGGTCTACCCGCGCGAGCCTGAACTACACAGGAAGCGGCGGCAAAGCCCTTTCACCAAGGGACGAGCATGCTTATCTGATGCCCGCGGCCGAGTCGCTTTCGCCATACGACTCTAGGATCTCTGCCGTGCTGTCCTCGTCGTCGGCGTCTCGATCGGATGGGTTAGACGACTCACGGCCGTGTGGCCGCGTAGATGAAGTTGACCGTGCGGGCTGCTTACTTACAACCGCCGCACGACTCGATTTCCGAGGTTGCCGAGGTCCAATGGGGCTCGCCGGAGAGCCAAGCGACGATGCGGAAGATTGGTTCCGGGCATGCTGCGAAATGTGCGAGGAAGCGACCCCGCTCACAGTAGGGGCGATCGAGCTGGCGTCGGCCATCTGGAGCCGCTCAAGCGGAGGAAGGACCGTGGCGGGGGGCTCCAACGGTACAGAGACTGGTCCGTTGTCTGTCAGTGTCCAACCGCGCTGAGTATTCTCAGCCGACATGCCACGAGCGAGCCAGTTGCCGCTCCGGATCGCCGGGTCGCCATCGCTGTCACCGCCAGCGCTCGAGAACGACTCAGGTCGCCCGAGCCCCTTCGATCTCGGCGAGCGCGGAAGGTTGCGCTGGCCGTTAGCATTGGCAGACAAGTCGGCCGACAATCGACCGATGGGCGAGGGGCTCGCTGACGAAGAGATGAATTGATCCTGAACGGCGCGGAGCTTGATGCCGGCCTCCTGCGTCTTGGGCGTCGTCTTGAGGAAGGTCGTTCGGATCGGTCCCGGTGGGCTCAGCGGTGTGGGGGACTGCTGATGCTGCAGCTGCCCCGACCGCCGACGAGAGCCTCCGATGGGAATCCGACTAGAAGCTTCGCTGTCGCTCGCGCTCGGCGCAAAGTGTGGCGGGGGTGATGACGCACGCTCAGTGGTTGCTGGCGCCCGATTCCCAAGCAACGGATCAGTCGCCCAAGCGGGACGGGATCTGTGTGTCGCATGAAGAACGGAGGCTGCTGACGGGCTGCTGCTAGGCGGCTGGGCCGAGGAGGAGAGTAAGAGTGGTTTGGATCCTGACGATGGTGACCGGGCATGCGACCGTGGCGGAGGTGTGGCTGCCGGCGGTGTCGCAAGCGAGGCAGCCAGTCGGTCCTGCAGAGATCGGCCCTGAGGCCGAGAATCTTGGGTGGGAGATGATCGAAGCGGCTCTGACGGCGACAAGCTTGAGCGTCGGACGGGGGTGCGGCCGCCGGACGGGTCGAGGAAATGGGGCCGAGGTGACGTTTCGCCGCTTGATCGCAACCCAGTGAGGGCGTTGGACGTTTGCAAGGTGTTCTCGGCCGGCGCTGAGGGTGAATGCTCGTCTTCAGCGACAGCCGGAAGCCGGTGTTGGTAGTCTTCCCAGCGAGCGACGGCCGCCGCTGTCAGGTTGGATGACCGCTTTGATAGAGCCGCGGCGGTGTCGCTTTCGCGAAACGCTTCGGCATATCTCGCGATGGACGCGCCGTATGTCGAGGTCGCGCGGGCCTTTGTAGGTGATGCGAGCCCTTGAGTACCTCTCGTGACGTCGGCTGCTGAGACCGAGGGTGTTGACCGATGTGACTTGAAGAGGCGTGAAAGAGTTGATGTGGCGGCGGCAGCAGTAGAGGTACGGGCAAATGCCACGGCCTGAAAGTCTTCTGGGCCGTCGCCATTCAGCTCCGCTAGAATGCGGCGCTGGCGCGATTCGAGTGCGAGGTCGATAACTCGGCCAACGCCGATCTCTTCAATTGGGTAGCGTTGGAGGATGGCCATGCCCTCGACGAAGCCCGGGCCAAATTCGCCAGCATCCTCCTCGCTTGTTTCCCAAAGTCCGATGTGGGCGGAGCGACGCCGCCCGGCTTGCAGCAGCGGTTGTCGAATGAGCAAAATCATAGCCGTGCAGACGTCGAGGAGAAGATCAACCTTTGGTAGGCTGTCGTGCGAAATGGGCGGTTCGGACAGTATGACATCCCAGATAAGAAGGAGAGAGGGGAGCTGCAGCAAGCGCGCATATGTCAGCAGGTGCAGAGTGCGGAGCGAAGGGGTCCAAGACGCCGGCAACGCACCGGCACATCCTGCGCGAGCAGCGTGGACACCCAGCGGAAGGCGTAGAAGGGTTGCGCAGGGTCGAGCGACTTGGCTCTCAAGTCATTCCAGAGCTGCCGGGCGAGAATAGCGCCGATCAGCACTCCCTGGGCGGCGCAACACGGGCGATTGAACGTACTGTCTCATCTGCCCACTTCACCCGCGCGCTCAGCCGACTGAGCGCCCACTGAATGTCGAGCTCAGGCCGGCCACCAACAGTCAGGTCGACCTCGCCCCATGGCCGGTGCCCAGGCCCCTTGACGACTTCGCCAATTTCACCCATCAACGCGAGGAAAGCCCAGAAGGCGTCGGGCTCAGCCCATTGACCTCCGTCGTCCTCGTCGCTGGCGGCGTCGTCGAGTGAAGCGCCTTGGCTGGCGTAGACCCAGTAGAGCGGAGCGAGCAGCTCAGCATAGCCCTGAGTGTACGATAGCTGAGGATGGATGAGCGAGAAGACGTAAAGGATTCGCGTGAGGCCGTCCGAGTGCAGTTCCGTCGAGAAGTCCGAGGTCTCGACGGCCGAGGCTGCGGTAGAATTCGTTGGCTTGCTAGCTTTGGCAGGGCTGTCCACGAGACCAAAACTGTGCGTCCCAAAGTCAAGCTCGGGTATGTGCGGCAGTGCGAGCGACTCGTTGCGAGGCGAGTCACTAGGCGACGCGCTTGTCTCGTCATGCCGGGTCTCGGATGGACGAGCGGTGTCGTCAGACCTCATGGACGGGCTCAGGCTAGGAGGTGCATTGACAGCGAGTTTCTTGGCCCGTGTAGGAGAATTGTGATGGGCATCCTTACCGGTAGTCGAAAGGCGGACAATGCGATGGCTGAGAGACGATCGCAGGCGCGCAGGAAGCGACGGAGTGGACGGCGATGCCTCGTCGGACGCAGCTGACGCAAACACCGGCTTGCTGAAAAAGTCAAGGTGGACCTGCGTCCGTCTGACGTCCTTTGAGATCTCGTCGAGCAGTCGGTCGTTGGGCGAGAGAGGGTGGGTCGGAGGCTGCGGGGTCGGAATTGAAGGCAAAGGGCGCGGGTGAGCACGAGGCAGGAACAAAGGGGAAGCTCGCCGGCACGCGCGACGGAAGCTAGTCAGAAGGACGCACTGGGGCTTGCTCGACATCCTCAAGGAACCGAATCGCGAAGTCGACGTATTTTCGACGACCGTTGGTGCGCTCCTCCTTCCAGCGAGCCTTGTGCTTTGGCAAAACACCCAGAAGGACAGAGTAGGTCGTCGGCCGCAGATGAGGAGGATGCGACGGGATGCCTGTCGGTAGGATGGGAAAGTCAGCCTCACAGTTACGACTAGCTGCAAATCAGACTCATCACATCAAGCACGAACCTCTGGCTGCTAGCCGACGAAGGGATGATATCTCGACTGTCGGCTCATGGGCGTCAGCGCTTGTGTCGAGGAGCGATGCGAACGCAGTCAGACTAGCGGCGGAGAGAGAGCAACATCCCGATCAGCGTGGAAGCATGAAGGCAAGGATATCAGCCGTAACATACGTCGCCTGCTCTGAGCTCATGGCGTCGCAAGTTCCGGTCCAGGCACAGGTCGAGGGGTGGTAGTTGCTTGGCCGGGTCGTGTCGCCGGGAATCCGAGGGTGCGTGTCGACGCGAGCTCGACGAGTAGCAGCACATGTTGGCTGGCGCCTTCGACCCTTTCTCGGACGCCGACTTTCAACTCCATTCACCAGCCTACTCAGGTCCAGCTCGGGGACCTAAAACTCTTTCGTGAGTGCTGCGTGGTCGAGAAGGCGTCTGCGTCGCCGTGGCCGATCTCAAGCGGCTTACCCATCCCATGACGTCGCTGGCCTTCGCTCGACCCTCTCCCACCCGATGCCTGCATCGCTTCCAGTCCATCCTGCATGGCGGACCCGCTCTGGTCAGGCGGCCTATCCGACGACAACAATCCCTGGGAGGATGGCACGAGTCTTCCGCTTGATCCAGTAGCCGGTCCGTCCGACCCGTATCGTCTCTCGGCATCGCCCGTCGACGAGCCGCACCGTCAGCGCTCGCCGCCAACCGAGCCTTCGCCAGCAAGATCACCTCAATCACCTCCGATAGAGCTCAATGAGGATGCGCTGAAGAGTCCCGGAGGCTTCGGCAGCTTTCAAATTGACGGCGCAATAATATCTGTCCTTCTAGTCGACTTCAACCATGCGGTAGGTCAAAGCTCCTCATCCTTTGGTCGTGATCCGCAGTCGCTGCATTCAGCCTCCGTCTTGCCTGCCGATATCGCGGACAGTGCTGCTTTGGACTGGGGGAGACGATGAACTGAAGTGCAACCCATTCTCTACCTGTAGCTCGGACCAATCGTCAAATTCTCGCACCCGCCCGGTATCCTGTCCTCTTCGCTCGTGGACCCTGAGATCCCCCGCTTGCTGCCCTTTCTTGCCCTGCCGGACGGCGCTCATCTCTCGGACGAGGACTACTCGTACTTCCACGTCGTCTCGTCGCCGCCCAAGTCTGTATCGCAAGAGACGCTCGACCAGGCGCCGTTCCCTAGCAATAGGACGGTCTTTGGTATTTCGTGCGTTCGCCTGTTGCCCACTCACAGGTGGGGCGCTGACTCCATCTCACGCCACTCACGTCCAAAGCTGCAACCGACAGCTCGCGGCGGCCGACCTCATCAACCGGCCGGCCGACGTCACGCGGTCGACCGTTCAAATGGCCGTCGTCGTCCTCGCACGCCAGCCGGTATTCGGCCCGATTCGCGACAAGCTCGGCCTCATCACGCGCACTTTCTTTGCCCAGCGTGATTTTACAGAAACGTCGATCCTCGTCGACTTCTACTCCTCGCTCCAGATGTCCATGCGTAGCGCCATCTCCGAGCCCACTTTCCACATGGGTACGAGCCTGCGTGAACTCGTTCACAAGTTTCGCGGCAAGACGCTTGTCCTCCTCAAGCTGCTCCTGCTCCAGAAGCGACTCATGTTTTTCGGCTACCCGGTCGAGGCCCTCTGCACATTCCAATACTCCCTCGTACGTCCTATCGCTGTTAGCCCCCGCTCAATTTGACCTGACGTCGACTCCCTTCACAAGATCTCACTGGTCCCAGGTACGAATCGCTCACGGATTCGCTCAGATTTGTATGTTCCTCCTCAGTCGCCTTAGCTGACCCGCGCTCCGCCTGTCAGGCCTGCTCATGAATCTTTCGGATTGTGGCTCGCCCTTCCTTAATATTCACGCGGCCACCAATCGGAGGGCGAGTTCGTTGCGGACGTCGGACCGGGCCTCACTACTTCGCTTCTTCGGCTTCCCTCTCAATCTTTTCGGCAAGGCTCGTTGACAGACAGCTGCTCGTCTCTATCGCTTTGTTCTTGACGCTGACAATCGACACTGTCGTGCTTACGCCCCTCAGGACGCCTTCTTTCAGCCATACTTACCGCTCCAGCAGATTGACATGTGTCGCGAAGCGTCCTCATGGGTTGTCGGGACGACAAATCAGGTCATGCTCCAGCAGCGGTACGTCCACGTTGCATCTTCATTCAACTGGCTAATTTTCGACTGACGGTTGGCATTCGGCGACCCAGTGATGCCGCCTATGACTGTCTTGTCAACGTGTGTTGAACGATATTCTTCTTCGTCGCCGTCCCAGAAGTTGACGTGAGATACTCACCCCTCAGATCGAGCACATGAACCTCGAATTCAAGGATCCCAAGCTTGAGCGCATCGTCGCCCTGACGCCAGCGGACCGCAAGGTGCGCCATCTCTCCTCGCAAGATAAGAAGACACCGTGCTGATGCTCTGATTTCTGCCCCGCAGTGGATGGACGAGGTTGTCAAGGCGGTTGACGAGACGTGGGACCCGGACGACCCGTCGCGGCCAGCCAATATGTCGTTCCGAGGGAGCGACGATTTCCTGCGGGCAAAGGTGTGTGAAAGACTTGCTTCGCCCTCCATCTTAAGATCTGACCGTCCTCCTTCTGCTTGCGCTTGCAGTTCGAGGAGTACCTGTGCTCGGCTCTCTGTGCGTTGCGCAGAGATCGGCGTGACATGTTCCCCTCTTGCTCACTGCGCTCTCTTCCCTCCAGCCTCGGTCAAGTACGCTGACTTCCTCACCAAGGCCGGCAAGGCAGATGTTGCGATGACAGGAGTGCGAGGTACGTGCATGCTGACCCCGCCGCCGAGTCTTCCGTCTGCTGATCCCTTGTCGTCTGGTCTGCTTCTCAGCGCCCAACACAGCCGCTAACTTCTCGCTCGCGTGGGTCGGTGAGCTTCGTAAGACGCCCGCCTTTCAACAGTGGGATCGGTCGACCGACCCGGTCCTCTTTGACATTTGGGAGCCTGTTCACCCAACGCCCGACACCAACCCGGTTGCCGATATCGGCCTCCGGCTTAAGGAGGGCGTCCAAGACCTTCAGCTTGAGAAGAACCTCGGGCCGACGCGTGACGCCCTCTCGTCGGCCCTCTCAGCCGGGTCAACCAGCCTCTTCAAGGCGTTCGACTACGTCCGCTCGGCGTCGCGCGGCAAGTAATGGCGAGAACCACGTGGCAGGAGGCCGGGGGTTCGCAGATAGCTGAAATACACATAAATGCAAGGCCACCCGCTCTAGAACTGGATCTTCTGGTCCTGCAAGGGGTGAAGGGGCGGCTCAACGTCAGCGAGAGCACCGAGGGCAGAGGCGAGGACACCGTGGACGTACAAGCTCGGTCACCTCCTGGAGCAGCTCGTCCCATCCCTCCTTCCAGTCGGCGTTCTTACCATCATCAGCTGCGCCGGCTTTGCTCTTGCGCTGCGCCTCACAAATGAGGACGCACGACGTCGCCCGCTTGGTGCCGGCAGCCTGGCCGAGCTCCTCCCTACAAGAAACGACAAGAGCCCAGGGTCAGCTCTTGTAACATCCCATTGCCCGCAGCGCGCCTCATCAGAGCACAAAACTGACTTGGCAAGCACCCAGCAGTACTTGACGCCGGCCTCCTCGGCAAGGACGGGCAGGTGCGAGAGAATGTCGATCGGAGTGATGTTAGAAGCGAGCAGCAGAAGGCCCTTCTCGCCCTTGCGGAGCGACTTGACAACCTCCTTAACACCCCGCTTGAGCTGCCGAGCCTTCGACGCTAGTGAGCGAGGGAGACCAACGGGCCAGGAGATTAGCGCCGGGCCATGAACGAGGAGTCTCAGGGTAAATGGTTCGGATGCACCCTTCTTCACCGTCTTGAACAGCTTCTTCGACAGCTTCTTGCCGGCCAGCGGCGCAGCGATCGGTGCGATAGCGTCAACCGGCACGTGGAACTCCTCCTTCTCCGACTTCTCCTTCTTGACCTTCTTGGACTGTCCAAGCCGCACGGTCGAAGGACGCAGAAGCGAAAGTTGTCAGCCGGCCGAAGCAGCTTCCCTGGAGCTCTGCGCGAAGGGCTGAGGAAGGGACCGACCTCGCTCTCCTCGACGGCGGCCGCGGCATCCTCGCCACCGAGCGACTTGCGCTTCTTCGAGATCTTCTCCTCAGACTTGGCCATGGCTGCTTAGATGAGGAAAAAAGAGGAGGAGGGAGAGCAGTTGGTGAGGATAGTGTGGTCTTGCTGCTCGTCTCGTCGGCTGGCCTGTCGTCTACTCTGTGCGCTGCGAGAGCTTCGCTCCTCCCCGCGAAGAATTCGAAAAGCCCCGCGACCCGCGCGCAGTCGACCTCCGACTGCGACCAGTCAGTCGTCGGCCGGCGACAGACCCTCATCTCCTCGCAGCGATGGAGCCGACGCCGTTTACTCCGACCTTCGCCAAGGCCGATGTGGATCGCATGATGGCGAGGGTCCGCGACGCTCGCCTTCCGACTAACGAAGTCATGCCCGAGAAGAGCTGGGAGTACGGGACCGACCCAAGCTGGCTGGCCGACCTCCAGTCGACGTGGGCAGACCAGTGGTCGTACGATGCATTCGAGAAACAGCTACAAAGGTAAATCCTTTCGCCGAGCGTTCCTCGCCTGTCAGGCGCTCGGCCTGGCTAAGCGGAGGCCGGGCCGCAAAGAGGCCTCGACAAAGACATAGGTCACGCCCTGCACTGACTAACGTTGGCATCTCGGCTCGTCTCTTCAGCTTCAAGCACTTCCGCTGCGACGTCGAAGGAACCTCAGTCCACTTCATTCATCACCGCTCGCCTCGACCTGACGCTATCCCCCTGATAGCTATCCACGGCTGGCCGTCGTCAGTTCTAGAGTTCACTGAGGTCATCGATGCACTTGCCAGTCCACCTGAAGGGCAAACTGCGTGAGTCTAGCTGTTGTGCCTCAAAGGAGCGTTGCCCTAAGATCTGTCTGCTCCTTTCTCAGCTTTCATGTCGTCGTTCCTTCCCTCCCTGGCTACGGCTTTTCGTCTCCGCCAACGCATCCTCAGACGTCTCAAGACGTCGCCCGCCTGTTAAACAAGCTCATGGTTGAGTCGCTTGGCTATGGTGCGTCTCACTTCAATTGGCTTGCTCAGTCATCGCGCGCTGACTCTTGACTCATTCTCCCTGGACCTTCCAGACGAGTACGCAACGTCGGCAGGTGACTGGGGTACAGCAGTCTCGGGGCAGATGCTTCACCTCTTTCCTGATCACGCCAGATCTGGTTTCTTTCACATGTTAATTGCCAGGCCGCCCCTCCTCTCGCTCTCAACACCCCTGGCCTTGCTCTCCCTCGTCCCCCTTCCGCGCAACATCACGACCTACCTTCAGAGCTTTGCCCTCGATGATTTCGAACGCTCCGGGCTTGAGCGGTCGCTCACCTTTTGGAATACAGGCAGTGGCTACCAGGCAATTCAGGGTACGCGGCCAGGCACAATCGGCCAAGCACTCTTTGACAACCCCGTTGGCATCCTTGCCTGGATCGGCGAGAAGTATCGAGAGTGGTCGGATCCGAGAGCGCCGGCGTCGTCGCGTATGACGGCAACCCATATCTTAAATCAGGTGCGTGTCAAGTGGTCCATTCCTGACGTTCTCGCTGACTTGCTCTTCTCCTGGATCACCGCAAGGTTGCGCTCTACCACCTGACAGGAACGATCCATACCTCCTGTCTACCCTATAAGGACTACGGCGGCGCGTCCAATGACCGAGGGTACCGGACGTCTCTATCGAAATCGACGCCGGTCGGCTTTAGCGCCTTCCCTTATGAGATCCTGCAGATGCCCCGGGCCTTCCTCGAGGCGTCGTATCATCTCGTGCAATATCGGCGGCATACCTCGGGCGGGTTCGTTCACCGGGCCATCGTATCTTTCTCCCGCACGGCTGGCTGCAAGGCTAATATCTTATTCCGCGCAGCCACTTTGCGGCCATCGACAATCCCGAAGCCTATCTTGACGACGTCCGGTCGATGTTCGGGGCGCATTTTCCCTGAGCCTGCCGCCTTCTCTGTCTTGTATGCACTTTGATCACCATCGCCGCCTAGCTAGGACGTCCTCATTGACGATCTTAGGCGGAGACCCTGCCGGAAACTCAAGGACTCTGTTTTTTCTAGACGACCGCTAGCTAGTGAGCCATAATTGTGCGCGCAAGTATGTCATGGCAATGTGGGCGTAGGCGTGACGAGGAAGGGCAAGCTAGGCTACAGTAGGGCAAAGACGTGTGTATCGACCGGAGCGGGACGAAGAGAGAGGAGGTAGGAGGTTCGTGACGGTGGGCGAAAGAGGGTGATCCGCCTGGAGAGCGCGTCTGACGTGGGGGTGGAACGAGCTTTAGATCGTCTTCACGTAGTCATCGACGGGGGCCGACGAGGTGGCCGACGACGACGCGTGCTGCTGCTGGCGGGCAATCGGCGCGAGCTTCTTGACGAAGACGGGCCGGATGACGTTGTCGTAGAGCTTGGCGGCGCCACGGGTCGACGGCAGCTGGAGGTAAACAAGCGCGAGGCTCTTGATAACGAACCAGTAAGGGACGAAGTAGATGAGGCCGCGAAGAGCGATCGACTCGAGAAGGGTGAAGGACGAGAAGGCGACCCAGTACGTGAGCCAGTGCTTGTCATCGGTAGGGCTCGAGCTCTCAAGCGCCTGGATCGACAGCCAGGCCGGAACCGCAAAGCCAACGAGGTTGGTGACGGCCGGAGCGAGGTTGAGGACGTTAAAGTAGATCGAGATGAAGAACCTGCGGGAGGAGGAGAGAAGACAGTCAGCCTTAGCTCAGACTACGGACAAGCAAAGGATGTCCGGTGAATGGTGTACGTACGTCGCGGCAAGGACGATGAAAGCCGTCGTCTTGGGGACCTTGGTCCGGGCCTCGAAGTCGCGAGCAAAAGCGTTCTTCTCGAGCTCCTTGTCTGCAAGGGTAAAGCGCGGATGGGGTTGAGATCAGCGCTGAACTGCTCAGCCGCAACGAGGGAGCGAGGTATGGAACGACGCACCGAGAATGTTCATCTGACGCTGCACGCTGTTGACGGTGGACTGGACGACCGGGTGGCCGGCCACCTTCTGACCGGCGGTCGAGGCCTTGTCGGCGGCGGCACGCGTGCGCGTCTCGGCAGCGGCGTGGACGTCATGGGCGGAGGTTGAGGCAGACATGACTGGATGCAGGAAAACGGATGGGCAAGGGAAAGGGAAGGCAAGCGGGCGAGATGGAATAAGAGCCAGGCGCAAGCGCGTGATAGGTAAGTTGAAGTCAGCCGACGTCGCTCGTGTTCCAGATAGCCCTGTCGCGAGACTCACCTGGGTACTGTGAGTTGATTGGGGAAAAGGGCGGGAAGAGAAGCGGTTGCGAGGATGGTAGATGGGAGTTGCCGGCAAGGGGAGCAGCTCGTCTGCGCCCTTTTGACTCTGGTTGCCCGGCGGCGGCGGTGACGTCGGTTGGCGCGGGGGTCCAGGCCCCTTCGCGCGCAGCAGCCCACGCCTCTTGATCATCGACGGCTCACATGCACGAGGCGGCTCACAAGCACCAGCGATCTTAAAGCACGACAGACATTGCAGATCATGGTGAGCGGTAAGATGTCAAGATAGAAAGGAGCGGACATGTGATGAGGAAGATAAGGGTTCCGTTGACCAGTCAAGGATGAGATGAGGGGAGCGCGGGGAGCGCGGGGGCGCGCCGCTGCAGGAACCAGCCTGCAGCGATCGCGCCCTCAGTCCTCTAGGGACTGACGTGAGATAGACACACACAAGCGAAGGGACAGCGAGGACCCAGGCGCTTCGTCGAGAAGGCTGGAGAGCAACGGGAGACAAGCACAGATCGGATGAGGAAGCAAAGCGGGCCTGGAAAGGAGCGCAGCCTTCCTCGCGGGCGGAGTAAGAAAGACACGGCGATACAGGAAGCGGGCGGGAGAGGAAGAGCGAGACGAGCCGAGCGACGTCTTACTTGGGCTGGAAATACTTGACGTAACTGAAGGGTGAGAAGGCGAAAGCTGGGCGGTCAGTATTCGATGTGACATTGAGCCGGATTTGCTCGTCAGAAAGGGCAACGCACGCGACCTGCCAGTAGGCCTCGGAGAAGGCGTCGCCGTTGTTGAGAACGTAGTCGGAGCAGGTGGCGTAGCCCGTCTTGGCCGCGCACGAGACGTCCTGACCTGCGTAGCCGGCAAAGTTCCAGACGTTGCCGGCCCAGTCGCCACAGAAGGTCGTGTCGAAGATGGCAAAGTTGTCTTTGAAGAACGTGTACGGGTTGCAGTTGTCGGCCGGGAAGTCACCCATTGGTCGGCCCCAGGTCTCGGGCATCGGCTCGTTGGCGGTGATATCGGCCGGGATCGCCTCACGCGGGAAGAAGTAGACCTGGATGCCCGAGGCGTCCCACTTCATCGCGTATACGCCACCGCCGTTGTTGTTGAAGTCGACGCCGTAGGCATTCTTGGTGACGGCGTCTCGCTGGCCGCAGCCCTGGTTGTCCGTGTTGGCCGAGGAGCAGTCATACGAGTTGAAGTTGCCCGTCGTCAAGACGCCCGTTGCGTCGTAGTCGGTCGGGATCGTGCAGCCCGGACCGGTGTGGATCGAGACCTGGTTCTGGCCAAACTCGTTGACACCCTCGAGGACTGACAAAAAGTCGATAAGGGTTCCGTCAGTTTCTAAGAAGAAGCTAAGCAGGTCAGGTGTTGGACTACGCACTGTCGATCTCACCGCCGTGAGGCCAGTTGGGTCCGTTGGCCCACCAAGCCGGCCATGAACCGCAGCCGGTCGGCATGTGGTGCGCGTCCATGAGGATGAGACCGCCGTTGAAGATGTAGTTTGAATGGATTCGGACCGAATCACGCCCGCCAGAGACAATCTTGGTTTGGTCAACGTGCATAATCGTGTGATCCTGATCATTCTGATAGATGAGTCCTTTAGCCTCCTGTGTTTACGGGTATTGAAGCCAAATTTGGTCAGTCGCAAAGTAGCTTGGGTCTCGCAGTCCAGTCGGGTCTCAGCTCAAGATGGCTAACGTACAGCAGCCTCCTTAGTCTGGTACTTGACGGTGCCGTGGGTTGGGTCGTCGTACGACCAGAACCACCACGAGTCGAAGAAGGATTTGCCGCTCTGAAGGAAGTGAGAAAGTAAGATGCAGGTGGTCAACTCGGTTTTGCCGCCGTCAGATGATAGATGCACGACGCGCAACTCACAGCTTCGAGATCGAGCTTCCATATTGAGTTGAACTGGGAGGCGGCCGAGCTTGTCGCAGCCGGCGCGGATGACGACGTCTTGGTCGAGGTCAGGGACGCCGAGGGCGAGGCAGCGGCGCCGGTCGACACGGCCGCGCCAACATTGACCATCGACGAGGCAGTACCTGACGACGATGAGGGAGCGGGCGGCGCCTTGGACGAGCCGTTGGCGGAGCACGTCTTGCGCTTGCGCGGAGCCTTGGCGTTGGTCCGCTTGCCGTTGGTCGAGGTACCGTTGGCTGAGGACGCGTCCTGCGCGGCCTGCCGGTACTCGGCCTCGGCCTCAAGATCGGCTGCAACGGCCAGAGCCGCCACCTTAGAAGCCAGGTGGTCGGCCGACCGGTCGTTGAGCTTCTGGAGACGGCGAGCGGCGGCTAGGTGGCCGTTACCCTTGCCGTGGTGAGTCGAGGCGTCGACAGTCGAGGCCGCGAGGAGGGCGACCAGGGGTGTGACGGTTGAGAGTAGGTTGATGAAGTGCATGACGTTGCTAGAAGGGGATCGGGCCAGCCGAGAGTCTCGAGAGAAGAATGGGATCGCTGCTGAGTGTGTGTTGTGAAACGCGCGCGGAAGGGGGGGGAGGCTTCTGTATCGGATCGAGCGAGCTTGTGAACGGAGTGTGGTGGAGGGGGAGTGTCGGTCGCTATCAAAGCTAAACGCGGGCACTGGACAAAAGGAGGAGAAGAAGGAGGAGGAGGAGGGGACTCGAACGAAAGGACAGGGAGAAGGGAGGTGGTGGTAGGCAGCCAGCGAGGATCGGTTTTCAGGACTGAGCTAGAGGGAGCGAAGGCTTGGCTGCGGCCGCGAAAGAGAGGCGCGTCTCCCTCAACACTCGATGTCCCCTTCGGCGTCACCGCTATCTTTGGGGCCCGAGAATACTAATCAAGCCCTGTCGCCAGAACAAGACCCCTACTTCGCTCCTTCTGACATCTTCTCGGCATGCTTCGTGATTATGTGCGCCGCTAAACTTGTTGTCTCTGCGCGCGACGCCACCTTCGTCGTCCGGGCGGATCCGTCTACAGCCTCGATCGCTCGAGAGGCGCGCAGCCGACCATGACAAAGGGTAGCTCGCTGGGCCGCGGGTCGGGGCTGCCATCTTTACGCATAGTCCAATCGTTCAAGCTCATGACGATCCGAGGCAAGAGTCATAAAAATTGTTGAGATGTCGACGTGCGCAAGATGGCGCGCAAGATGAATCGTTAGAAAGTAGATAAAGAGAGTCGAGCAGGAGTAAGGCAAGAAGAACCAGGGTGACGAGATCGAGCAAGGAGGATGCGAGTCGCACGCCCTGTGAAGCTGCAAGGGCAGCTCATCCTGTTCGGGCCGTCGGCTCCTTGCGTGAGCTGCCTGCCGTCCCGCCTTGACTGACGGTCCGGCCGCGGCGCTTCGACATGCGCTTGGAGTCGTCGGGTTTGATGCCGCGCACCGAGCGAATCCAGCCCAAGACGTCCGGCCGGCCGACGATGATCCACACGAGCTCGGTGAAGTAGGCGATGAGGTTGATCCAGCAGTAAAAGAGCATCGGGACACACCCCATGGCGAGGTCAAAGGAGCGCAAGACGATCAGACGATTCAGCTAAAAGCGAGCGGTTGAGGTTCGGATCCGCAGGCGAGGACTCACTGCCAATCAACCCGCGCCGGGTGACCGTTTCCCAGAGCTCTGTGCCAACGATTTTGGGTGCAAGTGGCGTCGCGAAGGGACCAAGTAAGCGGTAATTGGTCGTGAAGGCTGGTCAGGATAGACAAGGGCCGTCAGAAAAGCATGCTCAAGCGAAGAGCAAGTGCTAGTCAGGATGTACCGGCAGAGAAACTGGAAGGAGTAAAGACCGAGAGCGCTGTCAGCAATGAGCACGCTGGCAAGAGAGCGATAGAAGAAAGCGTACCAATAGACGAGTAGGATGAACCAGCCGTGGGTCCACCATAATCGGAAGAGGGATGGCTGAGCACCCATATCGCGAGCGACGGTCGACATGTACGTCCTGCACCGGCCAACGCGATCACTTCGTCAGCGACAACGGCAGCAGTCAATAGCATGCGCTCTAGGCACGGGATGTACGAGTGATCAACACCGTAATGAATACGGGCGGTATCCTTGGCGAGTAGGTGGTAGTGCGCTGGCGTCGTCGGAAGCGCCATCCGCTTCTGGACAAGCAGCGTGAACCACATGGCCTGGATCTCGGCAATTGGCGGAATGGCACCTGCAACAGGATCAGCGCGCTTATGGTTAGCTTTTGAGAAGCTGCGATGTCAAAACCATAAGCATCCTAACGCACCAACACCGGGCCGGACGAAGCCAAAAAAGGCGACGTCCTGCTGGTCAGACGCAACGATGTCGCGGACGTCGGCGTCCCACGGGCGGGGATATTCCGGGCCAAGCCACTCGCTGAACTGGAGTCGGTGAATGAGAGAAGGGGCTCAGCGTGGCTCGAGCCAAGATCTTCGTGAGAAGCCATCAGAACCGACCTCCTGTCGATAGCCGGTCGCGAAGATGACGAGGCTAAGGGCACAGACAGATCAGCGACGTCATTTACCAGACAGAGAGGAGACGAGCAACCTGAAAACGCACTCCGGCTCAACCGTCTTGTTCTCGCGGCGGTTGGCCACCTCCTTCCAGCTCCCTCCCCGCTCGCGACACTTGGCCCAATCAAACACAACCTTGCCACCGCTGTCAACCCGCTCAGGCCAAGGCATCATCTCAACGACGCCTTCGGTCGCCTGATCGGCTGGTGGATCGTGATATTCGGACATGAAGGAGAGAAGCTTCGACCGCTTGCGATACGGCCGGCTGAAGAGGAGCGGGAGGAAGCCAGAGTCAGGTAACTGCACGCAAACATTAAAGCTGACCGATAGTGCAAGCCAAGGACTGACTTGAGGTACATCACTGTGAAGGGCGAGCAGGTGGGATCAGTCAGCGGTTTACAATCAGTGCAGTCAACCTCTGGGACTAACTGGCACGATGCGACTTGTTGAGAAAGACGTAGGCCTGAGCAAGTGGGGACATCAAGGAGGCGTCAGCGATCTCTTTCGAAAAAGTGAGTTTGAAGAAGAGGACAAGAGGGACGCACCCGTCCAAGTCGCTCGTCCGGCAGCTCGCCAACCCATTGGTTGCAACCGGCTTGCGTGCCGGTCAGAAACCACAGGACGCGCTTGATGACGAAGTCCGAGACAAACCTGACCCGAGACAGGGAGTACATCAGCAGTAGATAGCGCCTTCCGGATCTTGACCGGATCAGGGCGATGGTGGTTGCGGGCATGTACGGACCAGCGGAGATGCGAAGCTGCGACCCAAGGGTGGACATGCGTTGTCTCGAAAAGATTGGTGATGAGGCCGTCGATGGAGAGATTGCCGTCGAACGTCATACCGAAGAGCGTGAAGTTGTTGAGCTGCGTTGTAGCGAAAGAAGAGAGCAGCGGAGGAGCGTCAGTTGAGGTACCCGGCGGCCTCTGCGGACGACACTTGCGCACCATCTTCGGGAAGGACAAGAACCTGCAGCATGGACCACTAAAGCGTCAGCCCTCAAGCGCTCACTGAGAGCACGTGACTGAATTGCCAGACTGACCCTCCTCGCGAGCAAAGGTACACCTCCTTTGCTCCGGCCTTGATGCTCTCGTACGCGAGGTCCATCCCCGTCTCGCCTGTCCCGCAGACCATGACTTTCTTGCCCGTGAGCTGAGCACGACCCTTGTACTCTGACGAGTGGAGGACATTCTTGTGAGAAGAAGAGGTGATGTGCTGCAAGCGTAGGGGAGAGCAACGTTTAGATCCAGCATCTGGGCGACTGCGTAGGGGCTCGCTCGAAAACCAATGATTGAGACAGAGGCGCACCTGAATGCCAGGAAGGACGGGCGTCTGCGGGAGTACATGCAGACCAGTGCAGATACACAGGAATTGGACCTTGTAACTCTCCTCGCCTGTTCAGAAAGGGAGAGATTAGCATCTCGTCACCCGACCCCGTCCCGAAGCGCGCGCAGCAGCTACTGCTCCAGCCAGGAAGGAACGCACTTCCGCCGTCACTCTTTTGAACGCGGACGAGATGGCCGCCCTCGACCCGACTGACGCCGACAACGCGACTCGCCGTCCGAATGCGCGGCCAGAGCGCGAAGTGATTGGCGTATCGGTGGAGGTAAGCGACGTACTCTGGGAGCGATACGTGGTCGCCCTGCTCAAGCGGAAAGCGAAAGTCGCTAAAGGCGGTGAGCTGCCTGGAAGAGCAAAGAGCAGTTCGACGTGATGGTCAGGACCAGTGCTGAATGTTTGGTAAGCTCGTGAAGCCCTCACTTGGACGAGACGAGCTCAGCATTCTCGTACGCCCGGTATCTGCGGGTTCAGGAGAGCGAGCAATGTTAGTTCCACCCGGCCAGACGTCCAGATCGAGCCTGATTGGGCTTGATCGCACCGGAACGTTCCGCCGATCTCATCCTCCGCTTCAAATAGCACGGCATGTAAGCCGTTCTCCTTGAACGTCTTGAGGGCGACGAGGCCGGCCGGGCCGCCTGCGGAGTAATCGGAGATTCGAAGGTCATCAGCCCAACAGGCACAGGGAAGAACAATTCGCCTGGAATCGACCGCAGAGACAAAGGGCAGAGAGACCGACCGCCGATGATGGCGACCTCGTAACGGGTCTCGGGTGTCGGTTCAGGCATCACAGAAGCAAGAAGAGAAGCTGTTCTGGATGAGTCGGCGGGACGACGCCAGCTGGTCGATCTCGGGCGGTGCGCCGGCTGTTGCTTCCGAATGAGCTCGGACCCAACGCATCCCACAGCGAGAGCGAGCGTTGTCGGACGCGACCTCTGCTGCCAAGGTCGAAAGGACGCCGACAGCTCCCTGCGACCCCTTTTAGCGCGATTATGGCTCCCTCTGCGTCGGATCGCCAAGCCATGATGGCTGGCCTCCGTGACGTTGACGAGCACGGCCACGCCCGTGGACCTGAGGATGCTCGGGCTAAGAAGCTGCGCGAGAACCAGGAGCAGCGCGTCCTCAGAGGCGAGATGAGGGAGCAGATGAACGAGGCGACTGGTGCGCCGTTGGCCGCCCTTCCTGACTCTCTTCGATCAAGGGTCATTGGCTGACGCTCTGCGTTTGCGCCGACCGATAGATATCCGCAAGGACATGACAAACCTTTCGGCTGCTCAAATCGAAGACTTCATCCACAAAGGCGACGCACGGTTCGCTCGGGGTCAGTCATGCGTCTCCCTTGAGCCCCCGCTGCATTATGACGCTCCTATAACATTCGCTCGTCTATACACGCAGTCAACCGACCTCAAGAGGCGGCGCTCGACTCTAAGGCCTTCATGACGGCGGCTCAAACGGCGGCGCTCAAGGCTCGGCAGCTCAAGGTCGATCAGAACGCCTTCGATACCAACGAGTTCCTGTTGCGGTACGTTCCGTGCCACTTTCGGCACGCCGACATCTGTTGATGGCTTGCTACTACTCTGCTGTGATCAAAATATTGAACGCTCCTCGCCATCCGCATGGGCTCACAGGCTCAAGAAAAAACTCGGCCAGAAGCGAGCCCGGGTCGCCCGAGCGGCCGATTCCGACACTGACTCGAGCGACGACGAGGCCGACCAGCTCGGCGACTGGACGGCAATCGGCTGGCTTGGCGTCAAGTATACAAAGCGTATTGTCCTGCCCGACTTTGCGTGCGTTCTTACTCAAACAGATCAGGCGAGCGGGTCACGGCTCTAGCTCGTGATTGCGCTGACCTCTGGGGCGTTTGTACTCTGTTTCCGGCCATCAGCCTCGGCCCACTCGGCGTCACCCCCAAAGCCCGGACGACACATAAGCGGGCCCGACTCGAGATTGCGAAACACAAGGCGGCCGAGCCGGAGGCCGTTGTCAAAGAGTCGACCAAGAAGGACGCCAACGAGAGCTCGACGCTAACGCATCTAGTTGAGGGCTGGCTCTCGACTGCCTACACGTATCACCTCGAGAGGGACGAGCCGCTGAATTTCTTTGAGTTTGTGTGCGTTCTGGACGCCACGGGCCTTGATCGAACAGACCGGCTATTATGACTGGCTAATAGGACGCTACGCCTTCTCTCTTTCAGCGTTGACCCGTTGTCGTTCAACCAGACCATTGAGAATATTTTCTACCTGTCATTCTCGATTGCCAAAGGCGTCGCCGCCAGTTCGTCCTTTTTGTGTCCGGCTGGCCTTAGGGCCTCGGCTGATGCTCTTTACCCCCTGTGACACACAGTTGAGATCAACGAAGAAACAGGAATGCTCGAGCTCATGTCATCCGAGCCGGCTGACGCGAATGCTGCCGACGAGGGCGTCGCCAAGCTCCAGATGGTCATGGAGATGGATATGCAGACGTGGAAGGTGCGTACCGCCCTCAACTTCCGCCTCTGGAATGCTCAGCCGCCGCCGTTGCTGATCCGCTGGACTGAATTAACATCCCCATTGGTAGGACGCGATAGAGCTCTTCAAAATTCGCGAGAATCGGTGGATTCCCCACCGGCCGCCGGTCGACCTCGAGCCGGGCAAGTACTACAAATAGGCCATCTGACACCTCGCCTTACTTGACAACTCCGCACGCCAGCATCACGCATAGCACCCCTTGAAGCCCTTTCAAAACCCCACCTGTACGGCCTTGGCAACTTGTCACCGGTCCAAACCCTTGCGGCCGCGGGCCCGCCGCTAGTCTCATTAAGCGCGGCGATTTCTCAGTCGCACGTTCACCTCCTCACGACCTCATGCCCTTATGACATTCCATTCACGACCAATAACCGCGGCTGGATCATATCGTGCAGCGGCTCACAGCGGGCTTCTGCCAAGGGCCAGTCGACGACACGTAGCTTTCGCCCTCGTGCCTGATCTCGCGATCACGACGAATCCTTCGAGCGCACAAACGCCCGATTACTCCTCCACCTATCTCAAGCAGAGCCCAATGCTCTACATGAGCAGCAGAAGCTAGTAGAACTCCGCTTCAGCCCGCCAGGTCGACATCCAACGTTGACACCAGGATACCCAGGGGTCGTCCGTCAAGTCGGCTTGACCTTCGGCTTTGATCTTTTTTCTTGCGATGAGTTTGACTCACTGCTTCACCCGGCATACTCCGTCTTGCAGCCAACCTCCAACCACTCTCCTGCTAACGCTCCACTCTTCTCGCTCAATCATCAGTCAGCATACACTCCGCCTCCTCGCGTACACTTCGGCTCCGACGCCTCGCCCCTCCTCGCTCGAGACTCGTCACTCTCTGTCCACACGTGCCCTGTCGATGCTGTCGGCCATGAGCACCTCGCTCAATTCCCGACTGGTCGACGCTGCCTCGCCAAAAATCAGCATCAGCAGCAGCCCATTACATTGGATTTAGCTCCGAGCCGCCTTTTAGCGCATCAGTCTCAGCGCCATCAGGCATGCGACCAAATTTTATTGGTGGATTTGGCTACGCGCCTCAATGGTCGATGAGACCGGCTTGCCTCAAGCGTCCCGAGCCGCGCCGATCGCTTATTGTGAATCAATACACGTACATCGTTGTGCGGAAGGCCACTTTCACTGCGGTCGAAGAGCTGGCGCCCACAGTCGGCGGCCCTGCCCCTTACGCGCCGACTGAGGGACGCGTCAGCCACAGCGCTTGCGCCACTGCATCTTCTCTGAGACCGTGACTGACACATTGTGGGATGCTACTTGCTCTGCGTCTTCCTTCTTGCGCGCAAGGGGCGAGCATCCATGCTGGGCGTGCGGGGGGTCCAACTAGCGCAATATGCAGGACACGGCAGCGGTCGCGTAGGTGTCAACAGATTTTATGGCTCTTCCTCAGTTACCCAAGTCGTTGGAACTGGCCTGGTCACCGGTGCACAATATCCCACGCAAGATTTTGCGCAAAGTAAGAGATCCGAGGTGGGATGTCCCGGATAATCATGAGTCAAATCGCACAAAAAGCGCGGAAATTGCTGAGGCCCAATTGAGACAGATTTGCAGTGATTCTAGTCTCAGAATGCAGGGCGATCCTGGATACCTCGGCAGCTGGTCTTGAATAACGCCATGAGGATCAAAATGGATTGTACCCTTAAAGTGCCCTTGTAACCGACTCATCGACCACATCGATCGATCTGGCTCCGACGCCGCCGGCAAGCGCCGCCTAGTGGGCTGCAGACCTCCAGCACCCTTCTGACTGTCACCCATTGCCTCTCACGCTCCAGAGAACCCAAAGACTCTACAGTATAAAGCGCATGGCGTGCCCAGGTCCTAGTCGACTCGTCCTCAAGGTCGTGCGAGGAGCGGCAGCGGCGGCGTCGCCGTCGACCTGCTTCGGAGCCGCCGCCTTTCTCCGGCCTGTCGCAGCTCGCCCATACTCGTCGCTTCCGCCGTCGCCGTTCGGCCGGCTACCTCCTCTCTCAACCACATCGGCTAGCACCAGCCGCCTGATCAGGCAGCTCTCGACCGGCCGGTCACCTCATTTCTCTGCTGCGACGCTTAGCGCTAGCTCGATCCCGCTCGAATCCTCCTCGTCGTCAAAGACAAGCTCACGAACGGCGCCGCCGCTGTCGTCACCTAATGTTGCCCGTTGGCTCTATCTCACCTCATTCTTGACGTTCTCGATCGTCGTCATCGGTGGCTTGACCCGGTTGACCGAGTCGGGTCTGAGCATCACTGAGTGGAAGCCCTTCAAGGGTTCACTTCCGCCGATGAATGCCGCCGACTGGGCTGAGGAGTACCGGAAGTATCAGGAGAGCGAGGAGGGCCGCATGTGAGTAGTACTTCTCGCCCGAGCATGCTGAAGTGATGTCGAGCTAGATGGTGGAGCTACAGCGCCTGCCGTCCTCCGCGCTCATCCTGTCGAAGAATAGCCACTGACGACTCTCCTGCGCTTCCGTCTCACTTCTACCTGCTGCGCTTCCGCGCTTGCGCCGCCTCTCGCGTTTTACCAGCATGAATGCCGCAATCTCGCTTGAGGATTTCAAGTTCATTTTCTTCATGGAGTGGGCCCATCGAAACCTCGGTCGGCTCCTCGGCGTCACTTTTGTCCTGCCTGCGCTCTACTTCACGGCGCGCGGCAAGATGGCTCGCAAGGACCAATGGAAGGCTTTCGGCCTCGCGTGCGGCATCGGCTTCCAAGTGCGCACTCTCGAAGGGCCACAATGCGAAGCGAAATCAGTTGCTAACTCCCATGGGTCTCTCCGGTCGCCAGGGCTTCCTTGGTTGGTACATGGTTTCGTCGGGCCTTGACAAGGAGCACCTTGCCGCCCGGCCTAACTCAACGCCGCGTGTCTCGCAATACCGCTTGGCGGCCCACCTCGGCACGGCTTTCGTTCTTTATCTCGGCATGGTTCACACGGCGCTCTCAATATCGCGCGATTGGGCGTACGCCCACGGCCTGAAGCTCGGCGGCGAGAGAGCCGGCGCGAGCGCGCTCGACGCAATGCTCTCGAGGGGAGGCTCGCGGCTCGCCAAATTCCGTACCGGCGTCTGGGTCGTTGGCGGCCTCGTTCTCCTGACGGCACTGTCGGGTTCGTCTCAGTCAGATCCTCTCCGGTTGGCCTCCTATGCTGATCTTCCTACTCTCGGTACGCCCAGGCGCCTTTGTCGCCGGCCTCGACGCCGGCCTCGTCTACAACGAGTGGCCGACAATGGGCGATGGCTACATCCCACCAGCAGCTGAGCTCATGGACGAGGCTTACGCCCGCAAGGCCGACAAGTCAGACACGTGGTGGCGCAACCTGCTCGAAAACCCGACGACGGTCCAATTCGACCACCGGATGCTTGTGCGATTGTAGCCTCGATCTCCAGCATCGTATACGTGCTGACCCGAAGTCTAAACGCGACGCTTTGTGCTAGGCCTACACGACGGCGACCTCCGTTTTTGTTATGACGGGTCTTTGTCACTCGCCCGTCTTGCGTCGGTTCGTCTCTCCGCGCATTGGCAAGCTTGCCTCGCTTGCATCGGTCGTCGTTTGCCTCCAGGCGACGCTCGGCATAACGACGCTCATTTACATCGTCCCGACGCCGCTCGCGGCGTGCCACCAAGCTGGCAGTGTTCTATTGCTGACGGCTATGGCGGCGCTCGCTGTGAGCTTGCGGAGACCAAGCACCGCGGCAAAGCAGGTTCGCGCTGCGCTGCTCAATGCGCGTGCCGGTCCAACAGTAAAGAAGGCGTGACATCGTATGTAGAGATGCGCCCCTTCACATACCTTCTTAAATGAGCAGATCAGATGCATTGCCCGGGAAACACTGTTGCATCTAGATCACAAATCTAAGTAGGGCTCGGCTACTGCTAATACTAGCGACCACGGCGAGGACTCCGACGCCGACGGTGACGGCAACCATCTCGCCGATCATGGCCCAGTATCGCTTACCAAGCCGCTTTGCACCCTCGAGGTCTCGGCTGACCGTCTCCTCTTCACGAGCGGCAGCCGACAGGTGGCCATCGGCATCGCGTGGACGAAAAAGCGACCGGCGAAGCGAGAGCTGCATCTTCAACATCCGGCCGAGGGCCTCCTTGATGACCTCGCGGCGGAGTGAGCGCCAACGCGGTGAAGGATACCAATTGGCAAACCAAGCCGGATAGACAAGCAGGAAGACGGAGAGTTGCTGATAAAAAGGTCATAGGAAGTCAAGAGGTGATAAGCATGACAGGCGACAGGCCGAGACGCACCAACTTTGCTCGCGTCTTCCACGTCCCGCGTGAGAGGCCGAGGTAATCTGCCATGGCGTCGCCAACAAGGATTCGCGTCAAGCCCTCATGATGTGCGAGGGACGTCCGGATTGGCGGCTGGTCGGCAATTGCCGTCAGGACAGGCAGCGTCGGCGGCGGCAAGGTCGGGTGCGGGCCGTTAAAGGCCGGGCAGGCTGACGGCGGCTCGTCGTCATACGCGGTCACCGGAGCTGCTGAGAGACCCGCCGAGGGTGGCGGCGCGCCCGATGGAGGAAAGAGATCGACGATGACGCTGGCGAGCAGACTGCCGGCCGGAAGGTAACTCGAGAAGTGCGACCTGAGTACGTCCTCCGGCACGCCGAGATGAAAGCCGATATGTCTGTCCGCCGAGAGGGTGGGCTGTCAGTGAGAGTTGATGACAGGAAATACTCCGCACGCACCTCCACAACCGAATATACGAGCGTCGCCCGGCTCCCTCTGCGTCGGCCGTCAACACGGGCCCGACCGCCCCAAGTCGCTCGAGACACCATAACGGGGCAACCGCAAACGAAGCGAGTGTTCCGATCATGTCCTCCTGATTGAGCGCGACATCGTCCTTCCCTTCGCCGGTCGAGCGCGCGAGCTTCTGTGCGACCCGACGGCGAGCAACGGCATGTAAGAGCCGGACTCGAACGGAGGCTTGCCAGGCTTCGCCCGACCCGGCGAGGACGAATGTGCCTGGCGCGGGAGGGGAAAGTGATTCCGGACCGAGAGAGAGGCGGGTAGCAACGTAATGCTTCTCCTTCTCAGTGGCGTTCTTGGGAATATTGAGACTGCAAGGCGGGCCGCCATAAGCGACAAGTGCGTTATAAGGTAAGGCAGCGGTAGCCAGAAATGACGTACGGGCAGCCCATAACGTCAAGCATAAACTGTCCAGTCTCAGCGAGTCGTCCTCGTGTCCTCTCACGTGAGGCGTCGGTCATCGGACAGTAGGCGAGGCCCGTCTTATCGACGGGGGGAATCAAATAAGACGCTGCGTGGAGTTGTCGGGTGATGCGTGGGCTGCGGGTAGTGAGCGTAAGGGGCATGAGCTTGTGCCAACAATGAACAGCAGATAAACAGGGAACGCACGCCGAGAAACCGCCCGCCAGCGAGAAGTGCAAGAGGCTGGTAAAGATGAGACCGGCTGCCGGCAGAAGGGCCCGGCGCATGTGGCGTCAGCGGCCAGCCGCGACGCATCGAGAACTCCGACATGCCAGGCAGGCCGTAGCAGACAAGCTCACAATTCTCCCAAAAGTAGTCGCTGCCGATCGCCCACTCCTCGGCGTCGACGCTGATACCCTCAGGTGCTGGCCGGACAACCTCATTCCAGCAGGCAAGGGCCTCAGCGTCGCCTCGCTCGGCGGCAGTCGACAGCGCGGTGAGCGTGTCACGGTGAGCCAGCTCGTCGGCACCGAGGCTCTCGATCCAGCTGTCGACGACTGGATCGGCGACGCGAGCATAGCTGCCAGACGAGAAGGGCCCCCAGTCAGCTTAAACAATTTGAGGTCACAGACAAGTTCGGAACGAACCGATCAAGCTCTGAATGTGGGAGCGAGTGCTGTGTCCATTGGAATCGGTGGCCCCAGGCTTCGACGAGCTCACCGACGCGCAGATCGTCGGTCTGGACCGGATCGGAGAGCGTCTTGCTCGGTTGCCGGTCGTGATCGGTGGGTAAGGGGTGGATAAGGAAGACCATTTGAGGCAGGATAAGTATGTGTGAGGAGGTGGCGGCCAGCGTCAAGGGCTGACGACGGGGCCGAAGCTGAGCCCCCGAGGGACCGGTGGAAGCGCGCAGCAGCTCGCGATCGATATCGACAATCGGTGGCGGCAGCTTGGCGTCACAGGCAGGCGACAGCAGCGAAGCAAGATCTTACAAGCAAAAGGCTCAAAGTAGCGTAGAGTCATCTAGAGAACGGAGGAAAGCGAGAGAATAGACCGAAAAGCAATGTGGAATCAAAAGGCGCGAAAGGAGCAGGTCCCTACACTACCACCGTCCGCCACCTCCTCCGCCACCGTCTGAAGAAGGAACGAGAAAGTGGTCAGCACGAAATTGAATGGACAATGAAGCGAGTAAAGACACGTACAGCCTCCTCCACCGCCGTAGCCACCGCCGTCTATGAAACGAGGGTGAGAAGATGAGGTGGGTCAGACACTGCAAGAGACAGAGCAGAAAGTACAAGACACTCACAGCCACCACCCCCGCCTCCTCCGCCGCGACCTCCACGGCCTCCTCCTCCGCCACGGTAGCCACCACCTCCTCCGCCGCGGCCGCCGTAGCTGGCCATCTCCTCGAGCTCCGGAGGAACCTCCGACTTCGACTCTCGCAGGATGCCGACAAGCTCACGGGCTATTGATTCAGGCGATTTCGGGCCATGTCAGCATTCGGCTTGCTACGGCGGAATGATCAGAAAGTACACGCACCGTTCTTGCTGTTCTCAGTCGTGAAGTAAGTGTACGACGTTCCAGTCGCACCACCACGTCCAGTCCGGCCAATCCGGTGGATGTAGTCCTCGCAGTTGTTGGGGAAGTCGTAGTTGATGACGTACTTGATATCCTTGACGTCGAGACCACGCGAGGCAACGTCGGTCGCAATCATGATCGGCGACCGGCCCGACTTGAACTCCTGAAGGACCCAGTCACGCTCCTGCTGCTGCTTGTCACCGTGAATGGCCAGCGCCGGCCAGCCGCTGCGAGAGGGAAGGTTGTCAGCCAGGCAACGCGATGGCCTCAATGCTCAAAGGTCGGGACCCACTCCTGCCGCAGGTACTTCGTAAGCTCATCGGCAACGCGCTTGGTGGCGGTGAAGATGATGACCTTGCCGTTCTCCTGCGAGATCTGGTCAAGGTGCTTAACGAGCTTGCCGCGCTTGTCGAACGTCGTGCAGACGTCGACGATCTGGGCGACACGGTGGTTAGCCGAGAGCTCGGCCGAACCAATGTTGATCTGGATGTTGTCCTGAAGGAAGTCGGCAGCAAGGCGCTGGACCTCCTTGGGCCAGGTGGCCGAGAAGAGGAGCGTCTGACGGTCGGGCCGGATCTGCTGAACGACCTTGCGAATTTGGGGCTCGAAACCCATGTCGAGCATGCGGTCCTAGAGATTGCGAACGAACGAGGTCAGCGCGATTGCCCTGAAAGGCTAGAGGAGCAGCGACAGGAGGAACGCACAGCCTCGTCCATGACAAGGTAGGTGACGCGCTTGAGCGAGATCTTGCCCGACTCAAGCATGTCGATCAGCCGGCCGGGCGTGGCGACGACGATCTCGGCACCGCGCTGAAGGTCGCGAATCTGGCCGCCCTTCGGCGCGCCACCGTAGACGGCCGTGTTGCGAATGCGGCTCGACTTTCCGAATTTCGTGCACTCGGCCTGGATCTGGACAGCGAGCTCACGCGTCGGGGCGAGGATGAGGCAGATGGGTCCGTCACCCGGAGCGAGCAAAGGCTGGGCGTTGATGTGGACCCTGGATGAGAGCAGGCCTGTGAGGTCAGCTGACATGAGAGGGCACGTGGCACGTAGGAAGGAGGGACGCACATGGCCGGCAGGGCGAAAGCGATCGTCTTTCCGGAACCGGTCTCGGCGACGGCGACCATGTCGCGACCCGAGAGGGCCATCGGCCAGGCCTGGCACTGAATGGGCGAGGGCGAAGGGAAGTTCATGGCAAGGATCTCCGAGAGAATGTACGGCGGGAAGCCGGCCTCCTGGAAGGTAGTGATCGGCTTCTTGACGTCTCGGCCTTGAACGACCATCTGGTGCGAGTTCCGGTAAGCCGTAACCTCGGCCTCAGACCGGGCGGAGACGGCAGGGTCCTCAATGTAGAAGTTCTTCTCGAGCTTAGGCATCGAGGCGAGGTCCCAGGTGGCCTTGCCGAGGCCAGCACCGAGCTGACCCATGCGGTCGCCACCTCCGCCTACGATGGAGAGATAACAAGCGTCAGTTAAGCAATTCAGACTCTGCCCTCCTGCGAAAGGCACGCCACTTCGACGGTTTGATTGGGTGCGCGTTTTTAGGACGCACCTCCGCCAAAGCCCCCTCCGCCGTAGCCACCCGAGCTGCCGCCGCCGTACGAACCTCCGCCGTAGCCACCTCCGCCGCCACCGTAACCGCCACCACCTCCGTAGCCACCGCCACCGCCGCCGTCTGTGAGTTCGTTGCGGGAGTAGATAGAGGAGTCAGCGAGCTGCGCTCAACCCGGGAGCTGCTGGATGCGCCCGTCATAGGATCCCGAAAGGAGAGGACGAACAGCCACCGCCGCCGCCGTAACCGCCACCGCCGCCGCCGTCTAAGGGCGCGCGCAGAGGTAGAAAGAACGTCAAAAGAGGGAGTCAGCCCAGCTGCTTTGTGAAGGCCCTGCTGGGCGAAGATAGAGAGGTGGCCAGCCTGTGGTGGGGCTGGAACCTCGCCTTCGGAGGGAGAGACAAAGGAACTCACAGCCGCCTCCGCCGCCTCCGTAGCCGCCGCCGTAAGACATAATGTAGCTGAGCGAGCTTTTTGTTTGGGAAAGGAAAGAAAGAGAGAGAGAGAGACGCGAGCCGGGAACTGAGGGAAGGGAGAGACGAGGGGGGAGAGGGAGCAGGTGGTGTTGTCGGATCCAAGGCGCAGGCTCTCGAATTCCTGGCGACGAGGCGCAGCGCCCGCCCGCGCGGAAAATGTGCGGGCCGGCGGGCGCGAAGCGTAACTCGGGGGTCGCGTAACGGTCGGTGTAACGCCACTGCGACGCGCAAGCCGTCGACTTCCAGTGCTTGCAGTCGTCCGTGCTTCGGATCGTGACGCCTTGCCGATAGCAGTGAGGAAAGCCGAAATGCTGATGGCAGTCCCCGAGCGAACCAGAGCGAGCATTTGTCGGTCGGTTGGCCACAACTTCCGCCCATGTAGATGAAGTATCGTGTAGTACTCGCGCTCGCCCGACTTGAGTCAGAGAGAAAGGGACGGCTTTACAACAATGGCCCATGATGGTCAAGGGCAGTACAGAAAGGGTCTAGATGCGCAGAGGGATGATGAGGTTGGGTTTTGAGGTGGTAGACTGTGAGAACAAGGCGCGCAGAGCAGATGCCGGTCATGGGGCCAACGCCCGAGATCGAGTCCGACAGGGATACTGCCTCACAATTGTCGTGAAGGACCCGGTGAGCGATGAAGCGCACGCTCAGCGGGGACTCGAGACGATGTGCAAGATGATGATGATGAAGAAAAGGATCGCAAAGGCGGCCATGGCGATACTGAAGGCTGAGGTAGCGCAGGCTTTGTGCCGCGAGCGGGCGGCGGTTTCGGCGGCTGCATCGGCTGGCGAAGGTGGGCGGAATGATAGGGAGCCACGTCAGCTCCGCACATCTCAGACCCTGAGCAGAGGCAAGCCTAGTATTGTAGCAGGTCAGAGGCAGACGGCGAGATGATGAACACACACCTTCCTGACGCTGGCGGACGTCGGCCTCTGTCGGCTCAATCTCGACCACGATGACGGTCGGCCAGACCCGTCCGTCTGAAGCAGAAGCGATCACCTCAACAAGTCCGTTCCACAAGCCTCCAAGGCCGCCGATGGCGTCTCTGTCGACCGTCGGCGGCTGCCGTTGACGAACAAGAGGGGCAAACATGGCCTCGAACCAGTCGGGCGACAATCGGACCGAGCTGGCTTGGCCGTTGCCGAGATTGAAAGGCCAGGACAGAAGTATCCGGGAAGAAGGGATTGGGGCGAGCGCGGTGGGGAAGGCCCGGCGGACCATACCAATCGTCTCCTGTTAGCCGTGGTTACATGATGGCTTAATCAGCAAGGGCGTCTTGCGATTGCTCCTCTCTCGAGGGGGCACAGGGGAATATTGATTCATTGGCACGAACATCATGCGTGCGACCGAGCACGCCGGCGCAATCAGCCTTGAGGTGGGCCAGGCTAGCCGGCGGCTTGAGCTGGTACGTAACGTGGTGCCGGACTTCGTCCGACGTCCAAGGTAGTGGGTTAGGAATCGGATACGTCTCCTGATGGTGCTGACTGGTAGAGGACGTTGAAGCGTGCGGACCAGCCTCAAGCGAGTCGAGGACGTCGAACGAATCCCGTTGGGGAACCTTCTCGTAGTACGACGGAGGGGCGACCTGATGGCCGGTGGTCACTGTAGCCGGCCGGCATGCAGAGGTCAGCAGAGGCCAGCGGCAGCTTTTGTCATCGAAAGGACGTACTGATGCCTGGTAAGGGTAGTGCTAGTGGTGGTGCTAGTGGTGGTTAGGGAGGAAGTTGCAGTCACCACCTCGCTTCCGGCTCGCTCCTTGCGGTGGGTCACTGCGCCTGGCCTCGACGGCTGCCGTCGGCGCCGTTGGAACACATGATACCCGTCAGACCGTCAGTGTCTTTGCGATTAAGTCCTTGCGTGCACAGAAATGTCGCTTTTGCTTGGACGCAGGCCAGGTTGAGAGAGCGCTATGGGGAATTAACCATCCAATATCGGAGGGAATGTCAGCGTCGGCAAGAGGAGTCGGCGACGCGCGGCGGCGACGTCGGCCAGCAGAACCAAGCAGGCGGTGGCTGCGTCAGAGACCGCTCGAAGGCCCGATCGGCTCATCAGAAGGCCCATCAGAAGGCCCACGATCCATCAATCCAGACCTCGTTTCTGACGCCTTTTGTAAGTAGACGTAGTCGGGCACGACCCTCATTCTTAGCTTCCGAGTTCGTCCCCGTCCAGCTTGCGACCACCTGGCCAGCCAACCTAGATTGGGCGTGACTGTCGCAAGGTGGCCTTGGCTCATCCTCCTTCCTGCTCTTCTCCCTCCCTGGCAGCAGCTTCCGCCTCGTCCTGGACTTTCGCGCGCCGTTCTCGCTCGCCGCTCAGCCAACCTGCAGATCAGCAGCTCCCATTTTGACCTGCCTGCTCACTCGTCGGTAGGAGAATCGCAGCAGGTAAGCCCCTCATCTCGCCAGGCTGCTCGTCGAGCTTAGTCTCTGACGTACGCTTGCTCACTCCGCCCTCCCGCCCGTCCCGATAACTTTGGATCACTGCAACTCTCCCACCTCAGTCTCCCGCTCCACGCACCCCTACCGCGGTCCGCCTTCGCGATGGCTTATCGGCTTAGCCATCCGCCGTTCCACATCCCAGAGGCGGCCCCGGGAGCTCGGACAGCATTGGCAGCAGCGTCGAACGGCGCCGGCGCCGGCGGTCTTGGCTCATACCCGTTCTCAAGCTCCCATCATCAGCAGCAGCAGCAGCAGCAGCAGCATCTCCCTCCGCCGCTGCCCTCGCCCGACTACTACTCATACCTCATTCAGACGCCCGATGGGCTGGGCGGGGGGCAGCCGACTTCCGGAAACGGGGCTTCCGGTGGCGGCGGCGCGGTGAGTGCCGAGGAGAATCGCCAGCAACGAGCGGCTTGGGCGGCGGCAGCCGAGGGGAGAGGTGGCTGGGACCCTAGCATGTTCAACACGCCGCCGGGAGAGAGTGGCAGCGAGGTACGTTGATCTCCATGGAACAGGCTCGTGTGAAACAAAATGCTCCGAACTGTGGCGAACTGATTCGCTCACGACGCTCGTCCGCTGCCTCAGCTCCCGGGCTTCCTCCGACCGCCCTCGCTAGGTGACATCAACCGAAGTACGATGTCGGCTGACGTCTCGGCCGCCCACCGAGCTGTTGATGAGTGGAACCTGGCCAGCTACGCGGCGGGTGCGGCCGGCGTCCGGCTCTCGCCCGGCGAAGGCTTTGCCGGAGCCGACTGGGGTTGGGGCGGGAGCGATGTCCCTTTTCCCTCGCCCGGCGCTCGGCCGACGCTCGACAGCCAAGAGTCGTTCAGAGCCGCTGCAGCGTTTGTCGGCGCGACTTTTCCGGCAGCCGACGACGAAATGGAGGGCGGCCCGTTTTCTCTCATCCCCTCACCGGCTTCGGCGCCGCTGCCGTCGTTCGATGACGAGCCGGTCATGCCTCTACCGAGTAGGTCACTATCAGATCCTCTGCCGCCCTCCGTCCCGATGATGGCCGACGGTCGGTCGACGCCCAACCCGCCGTCGGCGCTCGACTCGGGCAGGGCCTCGTCAGGCCCCGGTTCGCTTCCGTCATCTGCGCTCTCCTTAAAGACGCCAGGCGTCCAGCAGCAGCAACAGCGCCAGAAAAATGGCCCCGCCGCAGGCAGCTCGACCACCTTCCAAGGCGTCGGTCCCGGGCCAGACGGCCGGCAGATGCCCGGTCTCTATTCGTCGTCTGGCTTCGATGTCCTCGGCGTTTTGTCGCGCGTCATCGCTCACCCAACCGCCCAGCAGCTGCTCGGCCCGGTCGACTTCAGTTGCTCGTTCATCGTCGTCGATGTCACCAAGAACGACTTCCCGATTGCTTATGCGAGTCCGTCCTTCTCGGTCTTGACCGGCTACGATAACAAGGACATTGTCGGCCGCAATTGCCGCTTCCTCCAGGGTGGGTTTTGATGCCGACCTTCCCGCTTCTGCCGATGATGAACTGACGTGATTTTGTTGTCTTGCCCCTGACCCAGCACCCGGCGGTGACGTCCAGAAAGGCGAGCTGCGCAAGTACACCGATAACGTTGCCGTCTCACACCTCCATGACCGCTTTAGCCGGCGCCAAGAATGTCAGGCATCGCTCATCAACTACAAGCGGGGCGGCACGCCCTTCCTCAACCTCGTCACGATTGTGCCCATCTCCCACTGGCACAGCGATGAAGTCGAATTCCTTGTCGGCTTCCAGGTCGACCTCGTCCAGGCGCCCAACGCGATCCTCGCCAGCATGCAGGACGGCACTTACCAGGTCTCATATCAAGTCCTGCAGAACGTTTCGCGGCCCCTACCTCCAGCTGGGAGGGCGCTCGGTCCGCCGAGACGCGTCCGCAAGCGCCGCGAGCTGACCGCCGAGATGCGCGACGTTGTCGAGAGTAGTGGGCGAGATTCGGCTGCTGTTGTCCTACGCAAGCTCGACCGGGGCGCGCTCGACAAGGCGGACAAGGCGGTGATGGGCGAGTGGTACAAGACGCTGGCTGAGCACACCGATGGTGCGTTCTTTCCAACGTCTTGCAGCGCGTTCAACGGGCCCGAGAAGCTTGACCTGACGCACGCCTCCACGCCCTGCCCAGACTTTGCACATGTGCTATCGCTCAAGGGCCAGTTTTTGTACGCCTCGCCCTTTGTGCGCAACGTCCTCGGTTATGAGGCCGAGGAGCTCCAGGGCAAGTTTATCGGTGACTTCTGCCATCCATCCGACATTGTATCGGTCATGCGCGAGCTCAAGGAGGCCACTCAAGCGGCGCCGTACGGCCAGACGGTTAAGACGGTTAATTATCTCTGCCGAGTCGAACGTAAGGTTGGCGGCTACCTCTGGCTCGAGTGCACTGGCCGACTGCACGTTGAGCCAGGCAAGGGGCGCAAGGTTGTTGTCCTTACGGGCCGGGAGCGGGTTCTGCCCCGGCTCGAGTGGTCGGCGATCGGCGCAAGCGGCGGGCTTGGTCCGCTCAATCAAGACGAGGGCTGGGGCATGCTTTCAAACGAAGGCCTCATTCTCTATGCCAGCAACGAGCTCCAGGAAATCCTTGGCGCCCGCTCGGCCAGCCAGCTCCTCGGCGACTCGCTCTTTGAGCACATCCCTGCCCCGCTCGGTCCGCCGCCGCGAGCGACGACGATGTCGCCCTCGCAGCTCCAGCCATCGGCGGACGACGCAGCGCACGCTAAGATTAAAGAGGCGCTCGCGACGACCTCTCGCGGCCTGCCCAAGAACGGCGGCATCACCGTCCGACACTCTATCCTGCTTCCATCGGTGGCCGGTCACTCATCGAGCGGCGACGGCGGGCGACACTCGTCCGCTGCAAGCTCGAGACAGGCTAGCGGCGGTGGAGATGGCGGTGGAACCGGCGGGTCGAGCGGTGGTCGACCTTTAATGGTCCTTCACGAGGTTGCGACGACGTTCTACGCCGTCCACCTCGACGCGCCTTGGCCTGACCCGCGATCGATCGACCGCTCAGCCTCATCCAACGACGGCTCAGCGACGCCTGAGACATATCGCGGGGGCGGCAGTGGATCGCGGGCGTCGCCAGTCGGCTCGCCAGAGACCGACTCCTTCCCGCTCGAGGAGCGTCAGGGGCCGAGCCAGCGCCGGAGCAAGCCTCCGCCGATCGTCTTTCAAGTCAAGGTCGTCCGGCCTCCACCAACGACTAGAGGCGGCAGCGCCTCTCCTGCATCGGCAGTGATGACGCCGGTCGGTAAGCCGCCGCTGGCCGAGCCGACAACCGACGTCTTTGCAGAGATCAGCCTTCAACGCGAGTCGAGCTGGGTCTACGAGCTTCAGCAGCTCAAGCGGTCCAACGGCCGGCTTCGGAAGGAGCTAGCCGCCATTCGAGCAAGTCGCCTGCAGCAGCAGAGGGTCGAGTCAGGCGGAAAGCGTAAAAGATCGTCCGACTCGAAGCCTGCAGGCAACGGCGTGCCTTCAGCATACGGCGGCGATGCTCAACTTGGTCTAGGTCTTCAGCAGCAGCAACAGCAGGGTTTCCCGTCAGCCTCAGCTCAGCAGCAGCCCGCCCCGACCGTCGCCGATATGCTGTTACAGAAGCAACAGCAGCAGCAGCAGGCGGCCTTCGCCGCGCGGTCGTCTTCCTCAGTCTCGCCTCACTCGCACGCCGCCGCCGCCTCCTCCGCCGCCGAAGGCGGTCCGTGGGTCTCTCCGCCGTCATATGCATATCGACCGCCATCGTTGCCTCTCCCGGCATCGGCAGCGGCATCGACATCGACCGCACCGGCAGCGTCGGCCGTTGACCCTCGTCGAGCGGCCTACCAAGCCTCGCTCTATCGCGCCCAGTCGGTCCAGCTCGCGACGGCCGGTCAGAGTCAGCCTCGACCGCCGCCACCGCCGCAAGCGAGTGGAAGAGACGAGGCGGCGTACAACTACCCTACATTGGCTGCGGAGGGTGGGTCGATGACAACAGCGGCATCGGCGGCGCCCAGTCGACACCTCTAGAGGCAGACGTCAATCCAACCCAACCCCTGAATCCAACGTCGCTTGCTCGCCAGCGTGGCTTGCCGCTCTTACACGTATGACTCGGCTTATCGACTCTTAGCCTTACAAGCCCGTCAGGCAGGGTCCATTAGTCGAATTGTTCAAACTCATCCCCGATACAGGCTCCCTTCTGCTCATCCGCGCATCCAGACCTTTTTCGTTGTTTCCCTGAAACCCTGGCTCTGTTGTACATGACCTCCTCGGAGGCCCCTTTCTGTCATGCACCTGTGTTTGATCTGCACTCGAAAGGTCCAGACCCACGCTAGCGTCCCATACCCATACCCATACCCCTTCTTGCGATCCAGGTTCTGCTCGCCGGCAGATTTACAACTCTACCAACTTCACTCAGGCCGAGACGCATCCGTTGCCCCACTCCCCCTCGGTGGGATCGTGCAGATGCCATCTCGTCCGCCTTCTAGAGACATGGCCCTGTGTAGTCGAACGGGCTCATCGGCTTCCGGCTGCAGTCGCTGTCCCATCTGCCCGGCCTCTCTCACGGGCAGGTGCCGGCCCGGAATTGAGTCTAGACCCTTTCTCGTCGGAGGCAGGCAACAAGGTCGAGCGCGCAGCAGTCCCTCTTGCTCCCGGCGTCACTTGAAAGATCCGGCCCCTTCGTGTCGCCGTTCTCCTTTTCGACTTCTTCTCCTCATCTCTCGATCCATCGACTATGATTGACGTCTCGCCCAGCCCACCTCAGCAGGCGCCTCCTCTCCCGCGGACTTTCTCAGGCACGCCCCTCCTCGCCCCTTCGCCCTCACCTTCATCGCCAGCCGACAGCCCGAGAAGAGGAGCTCGCCGCGCCTCCGCCTGGCTCAAACGGCCACACGTGTTACTTCCCTTGCTCGCGCTCGTCCTCTCCTCGTTCACTTTTCTCCCCTTCATCTCCTCCCTTCTTCCTCACTCGCACCCACGCGCGCCTCCTCAATATCCTTTCCCCGGCGGGCCGGGAGACGGCGGAGGAAGGGCCGTCAGGGTCGGCACCTGGAACCTGAGGTTCGACGGCCAAAGGGATCGCTCAATCCCCGTCGGTCAGCCGGGGGATGGCAGCGAACGTCTTCCGTCTATTATTCAAGGAGACGGCTTCGGCGAAAGGGTGCGGATCTCCTCTTTCTTGCCCCGGCCCACGGCCGAAAGATGGCCGAGGCGGAATGAGGTCTCTGGAGCTCGGAAGCCTGACCGAACCCTCGCCTTTCGACGCTCGTGTGTCAGGCCTGGGACGAACGTCGCTGGCGGGTGTCGGACACGATCCTCCAGCAGAAGTATAACATCATCGGGTCCGTTTCCTGCATTAGCTATGCCTCGTGCGCGGAAGATGGCGTAAGGGAGTGCGAGATGGGAGCTGACATCGTCCGGTCGGTTTGGGTCCGCGGCGCGCAGCTTCCAAGAGGCGTTCAAGAGCCAGGTCTGCCCTCCTTTCCCCTTTCCTCTCATTTGACCTCACAATTCTTTTGATACAACACATCACGTTCCTCTTCGCTATCTAAAAAAGAGTTGTCGCTCTTCGCTTGGGCCTTTCGATGCGACCCCTGCGCTGACACCTCCCGCCCGCACTGCTTTACCTTCGTGCCTCTTGAAACGATCATCGCATGGGCTCGTCCTCGTCTTGCTCCATAACCCGGCTGTCATCAAACTCATTCAATCAGGTCGATGATATGCAAGGCCTCCTAGGCCCCAGATGGTCCTGGGTCGGCGTTGGTCGGAACGACGGCTTCCAAGCGGGCGAGTACGCCCCAATCTTCTACGTCCGTCCTGCGCGCTCTCCGTCTTGCTCTTCCCCTCTCCGCTCGTGGCGCCCTCTATCGTTCACGGCCTGAGGCTCTCTTCGAACAGAGGACGAAGCAAGCCTCCTTCGTCCTGGCTCTTCGCCATCCGCGATGCCCATCAGGCCCCTATCGCCCCTCACTGACTTGCTCTCGAATGTTCCTCAAACACTGTATCCTTTCATTGATCCACGTCTGCCCTGGTCTTGCGAAACTCGCTACAGGATACCGACCGCTTCGACCAAGTCGCACACGACGTCATCTGGCTCTCGCCAACGCCCAACGTCCCTGGGTCAAAGGGATGGGATGCGGTACGTCGTTCTGAGTTCTAACTCCCTTTCTCAGCTGTCCCTTGACGCAAAGGACTGTCCAAACGTGAGAGCTGACGATCGTCCCGCTCCTCTCTCTGATATCGACACGCCAACTTGCACCGCATGCAATGCCCGGATCGACCTCCAGTCCCAACCCCGCATCGCAACCTTCCTTACCCTCTTCGACCGCCTCTCCTCGTCCTCCTCGCCCGCACTTTTGCACGTCGCCAACACGCATTGGGACGACCAGGGTGTTTTTGCGCGCGAGATGAGCGGCCGGATGCTCAGAGATCGTTTGCCGGCATGGGCGAAGGCGGTCGAGAAGGCGTCCGGATGGGGTGACGGCGAGGAGCTGGTGGGAGGCGTCGTCCTCATCGGCGACCTCAGTACGTTCTCTGATTCCATCTTTCTCAGTCATTGCCCAATTCCAAGGAGACCGTTCAAAGCACAACCTACCAGGCAGCAGAGGAGACTGATTGTCTCCCATCGTTTCCGTCGATACCTGCACAGACTCACCTGCCGAAGAGCAAGGCTACCAAGCCCTCACCAACAACTCTTTGACCCCTTTATCGCCGACAAACGAGCCGACGACAACAACGCCCGCCTTTCACGACGCCATCAACCTGCTTGCGCTCCGGGCCCCTTCAACCGGGTCCACTCTGCCCTCTCTTTCCTCCCGACCGGCACAACTTGCTCCTCACCTCCCCTTCGGGCCTTGGACGACGTACACCGGCTTCGACGCCGGCGTCCGCATGACTCGCATCGACTTTGTCTTCCTTCTCGAGACCTCAGCAGCCCGCAGCAGTCCCTCAGGCGCGCTTCCGCGCGGCCAGGAAGCTGTCGCTGAGGCGCGCGAAGGCAAGTGGGAGGTAACCGAGCACGCCGTTATTGACAATTGGGTCGACGGCGATCGGACCGGCTGGAAGGGAAGGTCGAGCGACCACCGAGCCGTCCTTGTCGAGCTCGTCCGCGTCTAGATGGCAGGAAGATAATCATCTGGGCGAAGATAAATCTTACTGCTTGCAGGATTGTTGACGATCTGGAGAAGGGAGCAGGCGCAATCTTGTCAACAGCCCTTCTCGCGCGACCATGACCCCGAGCTCATTCTCCCTTTGCAACGTCCCTCGCACTGATAATCAGAGATATATAGGATTCGAGGTGACCTCCGACTGGATAGATAATCAGTACCCAGCCACTTGTCAGCGTCAAATCGGCGAACGAGCCGAGGTTGTTTAGGCCCGGATAGCAGGCTCGACTTGGCATGGAGCAAGGCAAGCCAGAAGAGTACGGAGGGAGGGACGATGGGCGAGTACGGAGAGTAGGAGGGCCGCCATCGTCCCCCGCGGCTGATGCCTGACCGCTCAACGGCGACCCTACTGCAGACGACAACGGCGACGACGAGCCTGATGCAAAAGGTCGATCGGCTCGAGAGCAGGACGAGGTCGAGCACGTAGATCTGAACTGGATAGCAAAGCCAAGGCCGAGGGTTGAAGCGAGCGAGCGATCCGACGTTGGACGGACGGTGATGCGTGCCTCCTTCTCGAGTCGTGCAGGACGAGCGGGGACTGGCTGATCAGATGCGGGGGCTGCTGAGCTAGGGCTGACAAGGTCTGGCACGCTCTCTCTCTCTTACTCTTTCTCTTTTGACTTGCCGTCCCTTACGGCCATGGCTAGGTCGCTCGAGGCCCTTGCCGCTCTCCCGCCTGGCGCGACCAGCCTCCTCCTTCCTCGACTCCGCGGCAACGGCGGGGGCGGGCCGTTCCTGGCGAGATCGTCGCGCGCTTTGGGTCGCGTCGGCTGCTGCTGCTTGCTGCGCGTCGACGGCCGACAGGCTCGCCCCTTCGCGCGACGCCGCGTCGATCCCAGACCGAGCTGTTGTCGTCGTCGTCGTTCGTCGACGTGCATGCAGGGAGCGCTAATCGTGCTAAAGCTGACCGTTTGCATGCCGGCTAACCTGCGGCAGGCGCTCGACAAGTGCCTGACGGCTGACAACATCGACGATCGGACCCTGGCCGCAGAAGCTCTGATCCGACTGAAAGGAGCGTTCGACCGGGTCCGCGTCGCGTCCCCGTCGTCGCGCCGCCTCTAGCTTTGCACTCTTCCCGTAGCCTGTCTCTGGGATCTCGATCTCGCTGCCGGACTCGAGCGCGCATAGGGCAGGCCGACGGGACGCGTCGTACTTTCGACGAGGCGGCAAGGCGTGGGCGAGCGACGGGACAACCTGTCCTTCTTCCCTTTCCCCCCCCGCCCTCTATTATCCAAGCCCCCGGCCGATTAGCATCGTTCATCGTCTGCCATCCTACAGCTCTGTCTTGTGAGATCCTCATCTTGCTCGTCTAGGCCCCATTTCAGCTGACACTGACCGTCGTTCGAGTTTTTCACGCAGGCAACCCCTTTTGCGCAACCATGGCCGCAACCTCCTTCTTCCGCCGCTTCGTCCTCCGCATCGACACCCAACATGTCGACATTGCGAAGGTCACTGAGTCAACACCGCTCCTCCCGCTGGCAAGACGAGCGGTTGAGCGCTACTCCAGTTCGGCCGAGAAAATGACCCTCCAATGGGCAGTTGCAACAGACAGCCACGCGACCAAACATGCAGAGGACGAGGCATGTAGCCCCTGCCGTACAAGGGCCTCAGACGGCGACTATACTGTTGCAGCCTTCATCATCGGTGCGTTCGTCCGATGGTTTAGACCCGTGATCACGACGTGGACTGATGGCCGGTCGGTCATGCCTTGCCAGGCTTCATCATGATCATTGCTCACTACCCATGGATCGGCACAGCGTCGGACCTCATCAAGCGCGGCCACACCTCTGTGGGGGTGGCCGTCATCGTCGGTTGGGTCTTGGCCGCCTCGGCGGTCATCTTTTACGTCACGATCGCGACGCTCGACCAGGTGGCTTTCGATGTCGCATGGCACCGTAACCCGGACGCCGACGAAGGGTGCCCTCCATTCACGGCGGTATCGCGCTAGCACACTGAATCGAAGCGCAGGACACGAGCCAGTGAATACCCCATGTAGACATTGCGATGGATACAGTGATGATGGATGGATGCTTCGCCCCCCTCGACTCCTGACACCCCCTTCTCGTGCGACGCCCCTTCCACAAGCTCTAAAATCTGACCTCAAATTCTAAAGGTGTCTAGCGGCACGACCGGCCGCGCTGGCTGTGTCTTGGCGAGTCCGCTCTTCCACTCCTTGACGTTCTCGATCAGAACGTTACGCTCATCCCAAACTGGCGCCTTCTTCTCGCGCGCCTTGCCGGCGTCGAGCGCGTCAACTGCCTTTGAGAGCTCGTCCTTGGTCGCCGGAGCGACTGTCTCGGGTGCAGCGGCGAGGGCAGCCCGGAAAAAGGACTGGACAGCCGACGGAGCCGGCTGACTCGTGAGCAGCTCGGCGAGAGCGGCGTCGTCGACCGGGACGCTTTGTGCGGTAAAGGACGCGACGACGGGCTCGGCTAGGGTAGCATCGAAAACGGGCGCTGCCGAGGGGTCCATCTGCGTCCGAATGTGGACGGCAGCCTTCCGGCGGTCGGTCGAGGCCGGGTCAACGTACTTTTCGTAGAAGCTGACGAGTTCGCTTTTGGTCAGCGTCTTGAGGAGCTCGGCATCATTAACGCCTGTGAAAGAGACAGGGAGGCTTATAGTCAGCTGGTGGTTGACAATCTCTTTGCAAAACAGGCGGGGATCAACGCACGGCGGCCGAAGTCAAAGGTGCCGTCGCCAATCGCGCGCCAGAGCCGACTCGACTCTTCGTAAAGGTTCTTCACCTTCTGAAGCTTTTTGTCGATTAGGCTCTGCTTGTGCCGCTCGAATTCCTCGGCCGTCATCTTGTCGAGGCTCTCGCGCATTGTCTCCTTGAGGAACGACTCGATGCAGTTCTCGAGGTAAACCGAGTCATTTTGCGACTGGACCAAGATGTGAAAGCCGACCATGCCCGACTGAGCCCGGCCGCCTGACGAGACGAGGTAGCCGAGCTGCTGCTTGGTCCGGAGCGTGTCGAAGCAGGGCTCGTGTGCGACCTGAGCAAAGAGGGCGGCGAGCGCCCGCAGCCGGTCATCGGTCGAAGGACCGATCTGGAGGTAGTAGTCGATGCCAGAGTTCGGGTTGACCTTGTTGGGCAGCGGCAGCTGCCAGACGAGCGACGAGGCTAAGGATGCACAGACAAGTCAGCATGAGGATCAGACTAAGCTTGAGGTTTGAAAAAAGGCCGACGGCCAACGCACACTCAGGCAAGAAAAGTGACACGTCCGACGCCTTCTCGGCCTCGGTTAGCGGCTCAGGATGGAGAACGTCCTCGATGACCTTCTGGAGCTCAACCGCGTCCTCCTTTTCCATGTTGCCGTGAACGAGGGTCGTGATGTGAAGCCGCTTGAGGATGTTCTCGGCGAGCTTTGTCATCGACTCGACCGTGATCTCTGCAATCACGAGCGCCCAAGGACAGGACAAACACGTTAGCCGATTGTGACAAGCGGAAAGTGTGAGCAGCCTCAAGGGAACTGACGGTCAAAAACGGCAAGCTTCTCCTTGGGCGGGTACATCTTGTCCTCGATAAGGTAGTACCCGAAGAAGTTGGAGTAGTTGTAGGGCTAATTGGGGCGGGCGAGCGAGTGTCAGCTCGATCTGATGCGGCCGACATGCAAGCAGCCGACTCACCTCTGACAACTCGTGGTTCGACCAGTCGCGTTTGAGCTGTAGCGTAAGAGGATCAAGGATGGGTCAGCAAGACGCAACATGCCCAGCCTCGAGGTCAAAGACGCACGTCATCCTTCAGCAGTTCGAAGCGCTCTGGGTCCACCTTGAACGCCTTGAGCTTCTCAACCGCCGTCTTCATCAGGACGCCAAGCCTGTCGTTGTAGCCGCTCGTGCTTAGGATGATGTTGCCGCCGCTATACATGACCGAGACCTTCAAGCCGGCGAGCTCGGCCGCATACGTCTCTTCCGACATGAAGTCACGGAAGAGGTCGGTAAAGAGTCGAGCGGTCGCGGCGTTGAGTGGCGAGGCGTCGAGCAAAGGCGAGCGCATGCCGACCCAGAAGTTGGCGCGCGGAACCCAAAAGCGGTCGTCCTTCTTCCACCAGAGCTGGCTGACAGGCGTGTCGGCGATGAGCGCCGGCACCTCCTTGGGTTGGGCACCCTCAATCTTCTTGACGTTGACATTTTGCGGGATGAAGTCGTTTGGTTGCGGCAGGGAGAGCTCGGCCGGGATAGGCGCCGACTTGGCCTGCAAGCAGAGGGCGTAAAAGTACGTCAGCTGGCGATGACTGGTGAGTAAGGCGGATAAGCGGGTCGCACCGCCTTGACAAGGTCCTCCGAGAAGCGCTCGATAAGGTACTCGGTGCCGTAGATTTTCTCCTTCTTGTCCCACGTCCGGCCAGTCATGCTCTTTGGCAGCTTCTGGCCAGCAAGCGTGCCTTTAACCTCGTCAATGTTGGCTAGGTGCGCAATGACGTCGCGCACCTGGCGCTCGTCAAACTCGCGCATCAGGTACTGCTGCGAAAGCGTCCAGTCTTTGGGCCAGGGGCCCGAGAGCTGCGAGGCGAGGTCTGACGCGTCGTCGGCCGGCGACGACGACTTCTCGGCAAAGCGGAACGAGAGCGAGGCGAGCGTCGCGCACTCGTCAAAGGTCTGGGCCTGCGAGGCCGACGGGGCGTCCACGAGAAGACGGAGGTAAGCAAAGACGGCCTGAACAATAGCCTCGTAGTTCTCTACGCGACAGCATGGTGGGGTGAGGCGAAATCAACTCCGGTCCAGCATATTACAATTGCTTGAGCAGACGCACCGTAGCCCTCGGGCGTCAGGTCGAGATTGACGCGGAAGAACGAAAAGCCGGCGGCCGCCTCGCTTGCGCCGGCGCCCAAGCCGTTGACCCAGCCCTTCTTTTTGAGGTAAGACAGCAAGCTGCCGGGCCCCTCGTGTCCGAGGTAGTGGGCAACAAAGCTCGCGGGCTGCGTTTCGAACGAGCGAGCTAGATGAGCAACTGCCCAGCGTGACTCATAGCAGAGCATCGCGGGTCGGTAAACACACCTTTGTGTGATAAAGCTCAGTCTGATCGGCGATCGGCCAAGCAAGCTCGAGCGCGAGGAAGTCCTTAACCGTCCTCATGTAGGTGAAGGCGCCTAGGAGCTCTGAGCCGAACGGGTCGGGCCCGAACGATACGGGCTTGAGGTCCTTTGAGACGACGGGCGTAAAGAGGTCGACGACCCACTCAGTCAGGGTGTCGAGGTCGTCTGTTGTAGCAGACCAGTCCGTCAGCCCAAACGTGGAAGGTACGCAAGGTAAAGCAGCCATCACAACGCACCCTTGCCAAGGACGACGAGTTTCATGCGCTCAGCGCTGTAGTTCTTCTCCCACCAGGCCATCATCTCGGCCCGCGGGTCCTTTCCACGGCGGACGACCTCCTCGCGGAGCGTCTCCCAATTGCCAGTGCCAAACTTCGAGTACTCGTGGTCAGGCCGGCTCAGGCTTTTCTCGAGCTGGAACATACGCCACATGTCACTCTGCGGTCGTGGAAAGGACACCGGTGACAGCAAACTCAGCGTCGATGATGCGACGAGTAGCGTCCTGGAGCGGACGCACCTGAAGGTTCTTTGAGTGCTCCGAGTCGACCGCCCGCAGTTCACGCTCGGTACAGCTTGGGTCGAACGTCGGCGAATGGAAGAACTGGGAGAAGCGGTCGAGGGCCGGATGCAGCGCACCAGGCGAGACGTCGAAGCTGGAAGGCAACATAGCCAATCAGACATGAGCGCCCAGTGCCGGCAAAGTCCGGGCCGAGAGGTGGGGAACGCACAAGTAGTTGGTGTTGTCCATGCCTGACGCGGGGAGGGGTCCGACCGGGCCAAGACTAGTCAGCTGACATGACACGACCTGGACGCGGCTCGTACAAGCACGGACCCGTGAAAGCGTTCGAGCTGCCGCCGTTGGCCGAGAGGAACTGCGGGGGAGATCAGAAACAGGAATGAGCATCGGCCGACAGGTGAGCAACCATCAATGCCAAAGCGACCCCGACGCACCTCCGAGTAGTCGTTTTCCTTGGGATACTGCAGGACACCGATTGGGCAAGATCAAGCGTGGAGGGTCAGACCAGGCGAGAGAAGCAACAACCGCCGTTCCAGGAGCCTTCGCACCTTCTTCGTGCCGAGGAACTTCATGTGCTCGACCAGATGAGCGCATCCGGCGAGCTCGCGCGGGTCGCTCAGATGGCCGACCTTGACGTCGACAGCTGCCGCGGCCTTGTCCGTCTTCTCGTCCTGAACGAGAAGGGCTTCGAGGCCGTTTGGTAGCCGGATGAGCCTGTAAGACCGGTCGTCGAGCGGCGACGTCTCGAGCGCCTTGGTGTAGACGGTGTAGGGAAGGCTTGAGCCAGCCGTTTGGGCCGACGCCCAGTCGACGGCGGCGGCCGAGTCCGATAACGAGGAGCCCGCCCGGTCGGGGGCCGATCCAGACTGCTCGGTCCGGCCGCCAGCGAGCGAGGAGAGCACGGGGCTGGTCGACATGCTTCGCTGCTGGAGCTGGGTTGACCAGGGGTCGGAGAGGGCCTGCCGAAGGAAGGGCGAGGAAGGGACGTGGAGGGCGGCAGCGACGAGTCCGACGGCGAGGGCGGTCGCGGTCCTTGGGTGCTTTCCGACCGTTGCAGAGAGCTGAATTTTGGGGGATCGGAGGGCAGGCGCAGAGAGGAGCCTAGAGGGACGGATCCGCGAAACGGTCCGGAGCATACGGAGCGAGTGGAGGGGTAGAAGGGTGGCGAGGGAGTGGTAGTCTGAGTCGGTCCTTGAATGCCGGTGTGCTTCTCGATCACTCGCTCTCAAGATCAAGCGTGCGATCAGATCGACTTTCTTCGACTTAGACCGGAGCCTGTCCCAGTACTTCTCTCGAGTCGTACCGGGTAGCGTTGATGTCCATATACAGATGCCTGAGGGTCCCCTCATTATCATTGATTACTTCGAAGCAACACCGAAAGCCAAGCGGTACATGAGGGTCGCATTCCAAACGCAGCGAATCGCTTTGAAACTAATAATTTGCTCGTTCTTCTGGCCATCCTGATCATCAAAACATGACTCGCATGACTTCAATGTGCGATACGGGCTCGCCATCGGCGCCTTGGCGATAGGGGATCGATGACGGTGGCGTCAGAGGGGGTCATGAAAGAGAGATCGAGGTCATCGTCGTAAGGCAATCGTGAGCATTCGTGAAGGAGGGAGACGTCATCAGGTAGTCGTGTGATATTTAGCGTCGCCTCTTGGCCGACCGGTTGCGGTCGCTCTCTTCTGTCGACCTGTCGTCGTATTCGTCGTCGTCGTCGTTGCCCGCGACCGATGGCAGTCGACGTTTGACCGGACTGACGCTCCGGCTCATCGAACGCAAGTCTTCGTTTCCGGCCTCAACGACCTTGCAGACCTCGGCCTCGACGCCGGCGCCAATGAGGACGTCAAGCCAGACCTTGAGACCGCGGGAGTAGGCGGCGAGCATGTAGGCCCGACGTCAAGTCGTGTCCTTTCAAGGGCTGCAAGCATGGGATCACGCACCTGCTGGGTCGACGACAGCCGGTCGCCCGGACCCTTGACCTCAACGAAACGCGCGCGCTTCTCCTCATAATTCCAAACGCTACCAAAAGATGAGAAGCCGTCAGATCCGGAGGACCTCCGGACAGGTTGCGCGCGCAACCTTTGCCGCAGAAAGACAGGGTACTCACAGCAAGTCGGGAACGCCGCTGCTCCGGTGGCCGTACTCCTCGCTCAGCATCCGGCAGACAAGTTCGAGGCTTCTCCCGCCAAGGCACTCTGCAATCTCGCGCAGGTCGCCGGCATCAAATTCCCAGCGGACGCCGACGCAAAGCGTGCCCCTTGCGCGCTCGCGGGCCTCGACCTCGGCGAGGATCTGGGGTGCTCTGCCGGCGGCAATCTCGGCTAAACGCCGTCTGACTATGTCGGATCGAGCTGAACGCAGTTTGAACGGCGGGCAAAAAGGAGGACGAGAGATCAGCGAGCCGATCCCTGGTTGGAGAAACTTGCGCGGGCGCAGCTGGTCGGACGAACCAAGCGCGAAGGTGTCTTCGCCGAGGTCGAGTGGCGCGCTCTGATAGGGCGTCTCAAAGACGCCGGGGACGTCGGCAAAGAAGACGTCCCAGAAAAGCATGCCAAAGAGGGTCGTGACGATGCTGCCCTCGGCGTGGAAGCTAATTTTAGGGAAAGCATGCGGGTTTGTAAGCAGTCAGCTCGGATCGTGGAAGGATCTTTGGAGAGGGCGCCCGCCGGACGAGAACGCACCCTTTCCAGCCCTTATCCTCCCACTGTTCGAGCACCCATTGCTCGACGCCGACCTCGCCGCCGTCATGGCCGAGCCAGGCACTCTTAGCGCCCCACGTTGTCGCTCCCTCAAACGCCTTCTTGCGACCTGCTCCTCCCCCCCACCCACTGCTGCCGGCGCCAGGCGGCGATCCATCTTCGTCGTCACTTCCCTCGCCCTCACCATCAGGCTGGATGGCCCGAATTCGGACGGCCGTAAGCGTGACGATAGGCGCTTCGACTAACGAGCCGTCGCAGAGGTGGCGCTCGCGGTAAGGTAGGTCAAGCTGATGCTCGAGCCTTGCGAGCCGACGAGCGAGTGATGGCCGGTAAACTTGGTCCGCAGGAGGTGTGAGGAGTTGTCAGAGCGGTGAGCATGGGTTAATGGGAAGAAAAGGAACTTCATCATGAGGAAGAACGCACTCAGGTGCGTGTCGTCGTCCTCGAGGCCGTCGATGCAGACCTCGAGCGCTTCGCGCCGCTTGGCCTCCTGCTGCGAACCCTTGTAGTGCGTCATCAGGATGAGCGCGAGTCGCTCGTACCAAGCCCTAACGTCCACGAAAGAGCGAGACGAGCCGCCAAACGCGGGTCAGCTAAGTAAGGTGGGCTGTCAATATCGGTGGGGCAGTCAGCCACGCACCCTCGCTTGCCCCGCCGCCAGACCTTCTGCGCGAGCAGCGCCCGGAGGACGGTGCATTCCTCGTCATAGTCGTGCAGGACGCCGAGCGCGTAAGCACCCTTGTAAACGATCCGAGTCAGGACGTGACCTAGAAGCCAATCGTCCACGTGGGGTCGCAGGTCCAGGCAAAGTTGGAAGGGGAGGCGGCGTGTAGATAAACCGTTGTCAACTTGAGCGATCTATGCGCGCTCTTGAGGTTGCACGGGATAGAGCAGATCGGTTGAGGAGGACGTACCCGGCTGAAAGCGGTCGCTAACGGTCCGTGCGCCCTCGCGCTCCCACCCTTCAGCCTGAGCTTCACTGACGGCCTCCCTCCAGCGGTCCCAGACGAGCTCCCAGATGGCGCGGACCACCTCGGCCCCTTCTCTCCGCCCGAGCCCGCTCCCAAACGCCGCCTTCCCGCCGCCAGACCCCTCAAGCACGTGCTTCGAGAAGGGCCGCCGACCGTTGAGGGTCTCCTGCTCGCCGAGCGCGTCGTCGACCTCGGTTTCGAGCAAGAGCGCTTGCTCGTAACTCAGCAGCCGTGCACGCGATGGGAAGAGGGAGAGCGTCCGCGTGTAGGTGTAGGTCGGATAGACGCGCTTCTGGGCCTGGGTCAGGATCTGCGGCAGGAGGAGCGTCGGCGGGGTCATAGTTCTATCAAAGAAACCCGATTGAAGGATGAGGGGATTGATGGAGGAGGGCGTCGCTCAGCAACAAGGACTCGTCTTTTTTTATCCTGCATGGAAGTCGGCGAAGGAAGGGAGAGAAAGGGCAGTGGACGCACGACCGGTAGAAGACAAGGTTGAGTCTGCCCCAGAGCTTGCGCACGTCGGGGTTGACGACGACCGCCGGACCCATGACGTCGAGCACGACCTTGACAAGCCTGCTCCTGCTCCCTCGTCCTGGCCCGCCAGCGGCGACAGCAAACGGAAGGGTTGACTGCTGCTGCTGCTGCTGCTTGGGGTCAATCGGGCCGCCACCGCCATTGCCGACCGAGACAAAGGAAAGGGTCGTCTGCGAGCGGGCCGCCTTGAGGATCGTCTCGACCAGGATGTCATACTACAGTCACGAGGGCATCAGGGACCGACACGAGAGGGAATGGGAGCGTGAAAGGGGTCAGCACCGAGATGCAAGAGTCCCGTTCGAGAGTGCCCACCGCAACAGCGAGAGAGAGCGAGAGAGAGAGAGAGAGAGAGAGGGAAATGGGAGACGTACCGAAACCCCAGCCTTCCAGCACTTCATCCCCTTGGCAACCTCCCTGAGCTCATCCATAGCCAAACTCCTCAGCAACCGCTCGTCCGGCTCGTTCTCGACGGTCGAGCAGAACCAATCGAGGTCCAGCCTCGGCGGGTCGACGGAGAGGGCACGGACGACATCGGCCGACAGGGCGGACAACGACGACGACGACGGTGGCGGCGCCGGCGCCGGCCGTGCTCGAGGGTTGCTGAACGAGGTTGAGGAGGTGGATCTCCTCTGACCCCATTTTGCTTGAGACGAAGCGTCGGTGTGTCGTTGGCCATCGACGTCGGTGGCCCGCGAGGGACCTGACTCTGCCGCCGCCGAAAAAGAGGGAGGAGGGGGAAAGATGGATCGTTTCGTCCTCGAGGACCTTGCCCCGGCCGCCCCCCTCGTCGACAACCCTCCCTCGTCGTCGTCGTCGTCATCGGCGGCAGCAGCGTTGGTTTTCCGCTTCCCCTTTGCGGTGCTTGGTCCGGCGCACGACCTCATTGTCGCGCGAGACGAGGCAGAGACCACTTGGACCTCGTCGTCGGACGAGACAAGGTCGATGACGTCGGCGGCAGCAGCGGCAGCGGCGACGTCGGTGGTGCAACGAGGGGTCCCTCGCTTTTGGCCACCCTTCCGCCTGCCGCCGCCGTCGTCGTCGTCGTCGTTGTCGATCCCTCCAGCCGGCGTGTTTCGCCCCCTCTCGCGAAGGGGTCCGGGTCCGTCACCGCTGATTCGGTGCCCGCTTCCTCCCAGCGCCGCCGCCGGCGACGTCGACGAGGACGACGACGGCCGACTCGACCTCGTCAACGTTGGGGTCGTCAGCGGCAGCTCGACCGCTGGCACGGGTCCTTCCGCCGTCTCTACCCCCGCTCCTCCTTCCACCGTAGCGTCCGCAACGACGGTCTCCACCCCCGTCGTCCCCCGTTCCACCCCCACCGCCGTCATCCCCGTCGGCGGCGGCGGCGGCGGCGTCGGCAGCAGCGAGGGTGCGTCGTCCCGCCGGCAACAGAGCTCCTCCATCGTCCGTCCGACGTGCCGGCCCAACTCGGCCGCGTACGACCGTTCGAGCGCCGAGGCTCGAAAGATGCGGGGTTTGCGGAGCAGGAGTCGGATTAGGAGGTATCGCGCGTTGTCTGTCCGCCGCCACATTTTTCACCCCCCGCCCGTCCGTGTTCAGAGTCGGTTTTTGTCGGATCCCCCCCGTTCGTTCGTTTGTTCGTTTTTGTGTTTGAGTCGGTTTGGGGGGGGGTGAGGTTGTGGGGGGGGGGGGGGACAATGCAGCAAATGGCCGGCGCGAGGAGGTCACGTCGACGCGTCGTGAAAAGGTCCATCGAAAGGTGGGAGGGAGGTGGTCGTCAAGGGTCATCAAGGGATAGGAAAGCAAACGATCAGTCTGTGGGCTTCCTGCCAGGGCCAGGGTCTGGCGAGCGGAGCGGAGCGGCGAGCGAGGGGATGAGGGAGGAAGGAAAGGAAAGGGAGTCCGAGAGAGAAAGGGGAAAGGGCAAAAAAAAAAAGATAACGCACACGACAGTGCCCGGTAGCGGTCAAACGTCGCGAGCTCATCGGGGGCAAAGAGGTAGCTCTCGGCGCCGAGGACGGTGTCGAGCATATCTTTTTTTTTTGGTGGTAGGTGAGGAGGGGGATGTCATCCACCGGCAGCGAGCGCAAAGGAAGGGGGGGGGGGGGGGGGGGGGGGGGCGGGGCCGCGCGGGGGGGGGGGGGGGGGGGGCCGAGGGGGGGGGGGGGGGGGGGGGGGGGGGGGGGGGGGGGGGGGGGGGGAGAGAGGGGAGG
>MVAP01000096.1:0-64679 GCA_014825765.1 Cystofilobasidium macerans | reverse complement strand
TCCATGCCTCTTCTTGCTTCTAAGGGGCTCTTAGCTGACCCTGTCCTCTGCTCTTTCGCCTGCCCCTGCCAGGCTCAACCGGCAATGGCAACCAGGAGTTTTCGACCTTCCGGGTCTGAGGCGCGCTTCCCACCTTTGCCTCAAGCCGAGCCTCGCCCGCCTCCTCCTCGACTCTCAATCCCGGCCAGTCGCATCCTGTCGCATCTCCTTATCTCCTTCGCAACCACCAAACACACACGTACAGACTTCTTCCTGCCTCTGCCCACGAACCCTTTCCGCTCGCTCTGGACTGTATGAAGAGTTGCTTCGCAGATAGAAAAAAAAGAGGACCCCCCAAACGGACTGCCCCTTCTACTGTACCTCTGCCGGATGACAATGATTTAACCAACTGGGAACAGCAAGCAAGTCACTCATTTGAGTTCAGCTTGCTGGACGTCCTGGGGCGTGGGCGGCGTGCTCAAGAAATCACTCATTGCGTCGGCATTGAGAAGCGACTGCGACACCCCTTGAGCCGCGTCAGGGTGACAAATCCAACCCAGATGATCGCGACATTTCATCTCTACGAATCGAGTACTAGGTCTATGCCGAGGGCTCCAGCGGCGGCGTCCGCTGGCCAGCCTCGCCGACCTTGATGCCAACGTCCTTGCCTTCGCTCGCGAACCGCTCGACGACGCGCCGGACGCCAGCCTCGCCGTCATTGACGCATTCTAGCCGGCGCTCGCGCTTCTCAATTCCGCGCAGCTCGGCCGGCATGACGTCCTTGTCAAAGTCGAGCGAGGGCAGGGCATCCTGGACGGCCGAGAGGAACTTGGCCGGGTGGGCGGTCGACAGCGTCACGAGGACGTCCTTGTTGGCACTGTGAGAGATCAAGACGTCAGAGCCTGTCACACTCACTAGAGAATTCCACGGGAAGAGAGGCGACGTACAGGTTAGGCAGCAGGGTTTGGGTGATGTTGAGGCCAACGGCCGTGTGAGGGTCGGCAACATATGAGGGCGAGGCGCCATAGTACTGCTGGATGGTCTGCGATGTCGAGCCGTCCGAGACGCGCTCGGCGATGAAGTCGCGCCGGGCGAGTGCGAGCACCTCCTCGCCAACGTCAACCCGGCCGTCAGCCTTGAGGCTGTCCATCCACCCCTTGAGCGTCTTGCTCGCCTCTGCCTCGCTCTTGAAACCACCGGCCTCGTGAGCGAGGTACCAAAGGAGGCGCTCGAAGTTGCTCGAGACCATGATGTCCATGGCTGGGGAAAGGGTCTCCTTGACCTCGACTTGCTGGCCGGGAGCCGACTTCTCGTAGACGCCCGTTTTCCAGAAGCGGGCGAGGATATCATTCTCGTTGGTGGCGACGACAAGCTTGCCCATGGGGAGACCGAGCCGCTTGGCGTAGTAGCCGGCGAGAATGTCGCCGAAGTTGCCGGTCGGGACGACGTACGATGGCGTCGTGCCCTCGGGAAGCGCGAGGAACGAGTGAAAGTAGTAGGTGATCTGGGCGAGGATGCGGGCCCAGTTGATCGAGTTGACGGCACCGAGCCGGTGAGCCTTGTTGAAGGCCGGGTCCGAGAAGAGCGCCTTGACGGTGTCCTGGAGAGAAGAGCAAACGGAGGTCAGGTGCTGCGGATCGGATGCGATCCGCTCTGATATTTGCGCACCTGGCAGTCATCAAAAGTGCCCTCGACCGAGATGCAGTGAACATTGTCGTCAAGGACCGAAGTCATCTGGGCCTCCTGAATCGGCGACACGCGGCCCTTAGGGAACAGCATGAAGATCTGAATGTCGGCCTTGCCGCGGACGCCATAGATGGCCGCGCTGTGAGGTCAGATTCGGTCAGCAGCAGGGGAGCAAGAGGTAAGGAGTCAGCCGTCGAAAGCAGCACGGATCGGCTCGTCAGCCCGCTGGCAACCCAGGCCGAAGGAAGCGGAGCGACGTACGAGCCGGTGTCGCCGGAAGTGGCGCCGACAATGGTGAGCTTCTCGCGCTCGTCGCCAGCGGCCTTGCCTGCATTGCGCCGCCTGAGGAAGTACTCGAATAGGTTGCCGAGGAACTGGAGGGCGACGTCCTTGAAGGCGAATGTCGGACCGTGGAAGAGCTCAAGCACGTACTCCTTGTCGGAGATCTTGTGAATCGGCGTCGTCTGCGGGTGCCGGAACGTCGAGTATGACCGCTCGGCGAGGTCGCGCAGGTCGGCCGATGGAATCTCGGCCGCGGGGACAAAGAGCGACATGAGCTCGAATGCGAGCTCAGCGAACGAGAGCCCCCGCCACTTGGCCTGCCAGTCGGCCGGCAGCGTCGGGATCGACGTCGGAATGTACAGGCCGCCATTCGGGGCGAGGCCAGTCAGAACGGCCTGGGAGCGAGGGGCAGCAGAGGCGTGAGTCAAAGGGTCTCGTCGGCTGAAGTGCTCGACCCAAAGCAGGTGTCGCGAAACGGACGCACCTCCTCGAACGTCAGGCGCTCGTCGCCTCCGCGGGTGGACAGGTATTCAACCATGGCTAGCTACAAAGAGAGAAAGGACAAGGAGACGAGAGAAGGAGGGGAAAGGGGTTTGAGGATAACGGTAGGGCTTGGCCGACCGCTGCGAGCCAAAGAGCCAGCCGCCGAGAGCCGCCGGCAGAACGCCCTCGACACCGATCCACTCCGTTGCCGCGCTCGCCCTCTCCCCGCTCAACGCCGCTTCCTAACCAAACGTTCCTACTCTCGTCTTACGACCTGACATCATGGGAGGCGCCAACCGTACGTTGTTGAGCTTTGAAGGTGTGTGGCAGCCTGAAGAGGCTGACGACCGCCTTCTCTTGACGACACGGCCCCGCAGTCGAGGTCTTCAAGTTCGGATTCTACCTGTTCTTGTTAGTCCTTCTGTCGGTTGTGCCGGAGCTGGCCGAGCTCAAGCTGACCTGGTGACCTTGCTTGTAGCCCCATCGCGGTCATGGCGCACTTCTCGGACCCGCGCTGGTACAACGAGCACGTTCAGCCTGTGAGTACTCTCGCCTCGGCCTCCGCCGTCTTCGAAACCTGTCCGGGTCTAGCACTGGTGGCGCGCTGGAGTCCGAGCTTCGTGGAGCTGTAGAGCAGCGAATCTTCCAGAGCTGCATGCTGACGCTCGTGAATCACCTCTTCCCTCTTGTCTCCAACCCCTTCGATCCCTTGGGGCTCACGACATCCGCCCTGCTGCGACACTTCGCCGACGGACCACCTGACCTTGACGAACTTTGGTTCTCGTCCGTCCCACCCGCCACTTACCAATCTCTAGTACCGTGCTGCCTTCTGGCCCTCTCCTGAGGCTGTGATCAAACCGCCTACCTCGCGGCCCGAGATAGAGGCCGAGCTGGCACGAATCAAGGCCTCGCGGGCCGCGCAGCGCGCGCACGCGGTCACTAGCTCGACGGCCGAGCTCAACGAGGGCCGGGCAGGCCTCCGCTCGAACGTTGCCGGTGACGAAGGGAGTATCGAGGACAAGCGGGCCCTGACCCCGCGCGAGGTGCGGCGCGAGCGTGGACTCGACAACGGCGTGCTTGCTGGCGGCGGTCTCTGGGGTGGAGGGAAAGAGAAGTGGGTGTAGGGGCAACATGCGTCGTGATCCGGCCTTCGCTCATCCGTCTCCCTCAGATATATCTTTGTCGGTTCATGTCCTTGTGACTCTTCCTCGCCCATTAATCGGCCTGTGAGCAATGAATCGGCTTTGAGCGATTCTCTTGCTGACTTCACAAGGCAGCAGAAGCCTAGGACTTGTGCGCCTGGCGCTGTCTGCGCATACGCAAAGACCAAATGGACACATCTTCTGCAACCGTAAGGAGCAAGCCCATACATTATCTACAGGATGCCCTTGAGCGAGCTCTTGGCCGCGCCGCGCGCCTTGGGCTTAGCGAGCGCCGAGCCCTCCTTCCAGCCCATCATGAAGACGACCTGGAATGTTGCGGGGACAGCGGTCGAGCCCGGCTCGACCGAGTCAGCGTCGGGCGGGGCGGGGACGCCGTGCAAAGCTGCGAGCAGATACTTGGTCAGTATGATCAGGACGATACAGGGCAGGGCAGCGAACGCACCGGTGTAGATCGACGACGCTGCGATGAGCGTGTCGCGCTTGATGAAGGGTTTCCTTGAGCGGCCAGCAGACGAGACTATCAGCTGTTAATCCGCACGACGTTACGCGCAACGTAGGACGCACCGGCCAAAAATGGCGTTGCCCTCGCCCATGTCCTTTAGATCTTGCATAAGTTCCCACATGGACGGATAGCCCATCATGATCTCTTCGACATCAACCGTCAGCATCGTAAAGCCAGCCCGCTGCAAGAGCGACGAGACGTCCTTGGGGTCTGGAAAAGTGTCAAGATTGTCAGTCACTGGATCCTGCTCTGGAACTTGGTGAGCGAAGACCGAACTAACCGACCATGGGCGAAACATGCGCGCCGATGCCACCCGTGCGCTCCTGGTCCGCCAGCTGCAGCGACGTCCGCAGCTCAAAGAGCGTCTCTCCGCCGATCATGGCACCAAGGAAAAAGCCGTTGGGTCGGAGCGAGCGCTGAATCTGAGAGAGAACACCTAAGAGAGTAGTCTCGAGATGGTCAGCTGCCATGACCGAGAGATTGAAGCAGGGGGGCGCGCAACCCACCAGGCAGGTCGTTGACCCAGTGAAGGCCCATGACGCTCACGACCGCGTCCTTGGATCCCTCCTCAACGTGCTCAAGAAGCTTTTCCTCGTCATGGGCAATGCGCTTTATCGGCACTGATGAAAGAGTGGGTGCGTCAGCCGCCGGCAACAACGGACTGCGGCGGGCGTGACCGCACCCTCGAAGACGTCGTCTGCGTCGCGCCGCAGGGCTGACTCTGCAGCAGCCGGTAGATCAAATGAGGAGTTGAACAGTGAGTTCACAGTATTTTCACTCAGGACTCGGAACGTAGTGAGAGTCTAGGACTGCTGGCGAGTCAAGTGGATGGGCAAGTTGCGTTTCGTCGACTGCGCTGCACCTCAACTACCTCTGCCTGTGAGTCGGCTGAGGCAGAGCGATCGAGATGCCGATTGAGGCCCAAATACTTCGAGAAACGAGTCCAGAACGTACCGCTCCACTCCATGACCTCTACCGACGCGATCCGATCTGGGTCGTCTGCTAGCAACCGGGCAAACGTCCCCGGCCCAGCGGTGATCTCGAGCAGATCGAGCGGCCGCGGCGGCGCATCAGGGTTATCAGGGTCGGAAGGCGGCGGCTTGACGTCCTGAGAGAGGTCAAAGCGGTCAGTAGCTTATTCCATAACTCAGTTGCTCGCCACTGCATCAGATCTCGATCACTTAGCAGGCGATAACTGCTTCTTGACGGGGTAACAGAGCGAACCGACGCACCTCAAAGCGCTCCATAACACGCTCCCCGATCTCCTCACGTAAGTAGCTGACCGTACGACTCCGCTCGCCTCCATCCTTACGGTACGCAAGCTCACGGTGATGGCGGACATTATCGCGGTCGAACACCTTGTAAGTACCCGATGGAGGAAGTGTGCCGGACGTCGACGACGACGAGCGCCGGGCGGTTGAGCTCGACAAGGCCAAAAGAGACAAGCTTGGGCGGGCGAGGGCGCCGCGAGACCGGGCGAGAGCTAGCCGCATGGAAGGGTGCGATATCATGTTCAGCCGTGACGATTTGGGAGTCGGCGGAAGGAGCGTGGAAGCGATGGGATCGAGGTCGAGGTGGTCGTCGTTGGCGGACGCGCGCCGATGAGAGCTTCGGAGCTCGTGCCGGGCCCGAAGCAAACAGCTAAAACGCCTTCGGCGACACTGAGTCTCAGAGGCAGGCAAAAAACGGGCTGACTTACGTGGACCATCTTTCAGTATTGATCGTGAGTACTGTAGCAGCGTAAGACTATCAACAGCAAGAGTCGGCTAGGGCTTGAGCCGGATGAGTTGGGCCGCAGTGGCGACAGCAGGCGCATGAGGGAGAGGAGCATAGACCGCGACAAGCTCGAGGGCGACAAGCTCGACAGCCCCATTCCTGCATCGGCCTGGCACCGCTTCTGCCGTCAACTGCGATTCTTTCATTGGCGTCCGTGATACTGGCTGGAGAGAGCTTGCCTGAGGCCTCTGCATCTCGTGCTTTCTACCCCAAGCAGCACTGGCCCACGCGCAGTAAGACGGCAGGCCGACCGCACGAGAGGCGAAATGCTGCTGATCTCCTGCCAGACAAAGGCCAGTCAAAACTGACCAGGCTGTACTGAGTCCGGGTTCGCTTCACTCTAGTAGTGGCGAGATAGCGACGCGAAGCCTGCCCGGACCAAGATTGGCTGTTGCAGTCGTCATGTCGCGTCCCCTCTGCCCGCGGCGGGGCGGCGTCTCAGCGACGGCCGGGCCCAGCCTTGTCGCCCCTTTGCAGACTGACGCCTTCGCTTCCTTCTGAACGCTCACTTCCCTTTTTTCCTGAATACGAGCTCTGTTCCTCCCGTGCCTTTCTGACGTTCTCACAGACGATATGGTCACCGCCAGTATGCAGTCCAAGGGTCGCCGTGTCCTCTCCATCGGTACGAAGCTCTTCCTTTGTAGCTGCTGCGGCGACCCCGCAGATCCTCGCCTGCGCCCTGATAAGAGCTGACAACCCTCTCTCTGCCCTCTGCAGGCAAACCGGCGGCAGCAAAGGCCCAGAAAGAACTGGACGAGCTGGTTAATGTCGGACTTGGTGCGTGTCCTTCCGTCCGCCCGTTCGTCAAGCTTGCCTCGTCCTCCCTTGGCCCGCATGGGTCGCTCAGGCTGACCCCGCGTTCTGCCCCGCACGTCCTTCTCCTTACCTCGCTCAGAGGTCGTCTACACGCCCGAGATCATCACAGAGCGGACCACGTTGCTTGAATGGATCTCGAATGAGATCGCCGCCAACGGAGGCTTCGAGGCGCTTCGTACGTCCCGGCAACCGCCTGGGAAGGACGTGCTGCCTCCTGCTGCGCGTCCACGCAGCTGCTGACAAGCAGCTTCCTCCTTCTCAGTCTTTACCATCGCCAAAGTCTACACGATTCTGCCGACTGATGACTCCTTCTTCTCGGTCTTCTTTCCGCCGCATGTCCCAGAGGGTGTGTCTTCCATGCCCGTCCGACGGACATGAAGCCAGCCGGAGCTGACCCTGCACTTCCGGACCTGCAGGCACACTGAAGCTCGTCACGGGTCCTGGTGCTGGCTTCGACAAGGTTCCCGTCCCATGCCTCAACAAGCACCGCGTGCAGTATTGCAACACGCCCGACTCGGTTTCCGAGCCTACGGCGCTGCATACTGTGCGTCGTCTGCTGCCTGCTTCTCCTTTTCTTTGACTGATGAGTTCCCAACTTGCCTCTCCTTGCAGGTTATCCTCGTTTTGACGACCCTTCGAAAGACGACGGCAGCCGAGCGCTCGGTTCGCCGGGGCGAGTGGACGGCTGGCGGAGACTCGGTTGCCAACAAGGCGATGGGCGTCACCCAGGTTGGCCGAACGATCGGCATCCTCGGCATGGGCAGCATTGGCCGGATTGTCGGTCGTTACCTTGCCGGCATGGGCATGCGGGTCATCTACCATAACCGGCGCCAACTAAGCGCCGAGGCGGCGGAAGGAGCCGAGTATGTCGCCGAGTTTGACGAAGTGCGCTCAAGCTCCGCATCCCTTGCTAAACTGTTCTGCACTGACTTGCCATCCACCCTTCAGTTCCTAAAGCAGTGCGACGTCCTTTCAATCCACGTCCCACTCACCCCAGCCTCGCACGGCCTTATCGGCGAGCGCGAGCTTGCCCTCCTCCCACCTAAGTCGTACGTGATCAACACGGCAAGAGGCCCTGTCCTCAATACCCCGGCGCTCATTGCCGCCCTTAAAAGCGGCCACGTCGCCGGCGCTGGCCTCGATGTCTTTGATCAAGAGACGTCGGCCGGGATCGACCCTTGGCTGCTATCTAGCGACAAGGTGACACTTACGCCCCACTTTGCCTGCAATATCAACTCGATATTCCCCTCGGTCGAGTCTGAACAGGCCGAGAATCTGCGGTCGTGGGCCGCCGGCAAGCCAGTCAATGTTTGCAACCGGTGGGATTGAAGGTGTAAGAGGACGATGCCGTTGTACAATCATGCCCCATAGAGTTACATGCCACCCATTGTATGCCTCCCTTCTGCCCATTGCCTTGCGTATCAAGTGATCTAGTGACCTCCTCGAGAGTACTTCGTCACAACTCGTCGTTTGGCTCGCGCGCGCCCGGCCTCGAGAATTCCTTGAGACCACCTGCCGTCGCCCTTCCGATCACTTGCATCTCCTCTAGCTTCTGAGTAATGGCCGACATGGAGCCGCCGATAGGCGATGCTCTGGTCCGTCCTGCCGAGACCGACATTAAGTGCGTGGTTTGGGCGGAGAGAGAGTCGCCTGATGGCCAACTGACCCGCCGAGCTCATCCGCAGGCGGGCCTGGATGAACCTCTTTAGCAACCCTCTGCTGTCGACAGCCTCGCTCAAGCGGGCCGCGCTGGACGGCTTGCCCGACGCCGACGAGCTGAGCTTGACCGAGGTTGAGAACTGGACGCCGCTGTCAGTCGGGGACTCTAGAGCTCATGATGAATGCGTGAAGTCTATGCTGACTCCGAGATGGGTCCTCGTCCTGCTCCTCAGCCGGTCGCTGCATTGGAAGCTCTCGCTCTCGGTCCTGCCCTCGCCAGCCCCTCAGCTCTTTCAGACACCATTACGAACTTCACGGCAGGCCTATGATGACCTGCGCTTTGCCTACCTAAGGTCGCCTGACGGCCGCTACCCGGCCGACATCAGCGTCCCGCCATCTCACGGCGGAGGCGACCGCGCGTCGCAGGCTGCTGCTCCGTCTGGGCCGACGCCCAGCGGGGTCTTTGATCCACTCAGCCTCGAGGATACGAGCCCTTGGAAGAAGTATTACAAGGACCTTGAGGTCAAAAAGGAGATTCGCAAGGACGTCGAGCGGACGTACGTCTCAGCCCTATGTTCCCCAAGCAAGGATGCTTGCTTCGCACGAGAGGCTGACCTTCAGCCGCCTATCGCAGCTTCCCTGACGTGCCCTACTTCAAGACGGATCACGCTCGGGTCATGCTCACGACAATTCTGTTCCTGCATTGCACACTGCACCCCGACGTCTCGTACCGGCAGGTACGTCCTGCCTTCGACAACGGTCGGTCATGCCGGGCCAGAATTAACACGAGGTCCATTTTGCGTTGCGCACTCCGCAGGGCATGCACGAACTCGCAGCTGCCACGCTGCTGGCTGTCGAACTAGACTCCCTTCCTGTTGCAGGTGAACCGACGCTCACGCCCGCCGACGTCATCCTCCACGATACCCTGTCGCGTGCCCACGTCGAGCACGACGCCTACACACTTTTTTCGGCCCTCATGCGAAATGGCGCGCAAGCCTTCTACGCCCATCACCCCGAACCGGACGCCCCCAATGCATCGCGCGCCCCTCCTACGCCAGAGACCAAGCAGCCGATCATCAAAGTCTGCGACTCGATGTGGGAGCTGCTTGGCCGAATTGACCCAGCTCTCAAGGCCAAGCTCGACCGCGAGGGCATTGAGCCGCAACTGTTCGGAATGTGCGTCAGGGAACCTTGTAATTGTTGATTGAAGCGCATTGACATGATTGCTCATCCTATCCTCACAGTCGCTGGGTTCGACTCCTTTTCACCAGAGAGTTTCCGCTGCCGGTTGCCATGTCGATATGGGACGCGCTCCTCGCTCTCGATCCCAGCTTAGGCCTTTCGACCCAGCTCTGCATAACGCTGCTCTTACGTATTCGTAACCTCTGTGCGCTCACGACCGATTCAATTTGAGGAAAAGTCGGGCACAACTGCTGACCGCCAGCCTTTGCCGCAGTGCTCGCCGGCGATTACTCGGACTGCTTGACCTCATTGCTGCGCTATCCTGGTCACTCCCAAGAGTTTCCTCTTGACCCGCTGTTGCTCATTCAGCAGGCCCTTGACATCAAGGAGGCGCCGACGCCGACAACAGGCGTCCATCTCATCATCCAGAACGCCAACCTCCTCGGTATCCCCGCTCAAGCGCCCGAAAATACACAGCCAGCGGACCTCAATCAGCTCGGAACGCCTCATAGAGGCCCACTGCGTGCTCAGCAAGCGCCTCAGCATGCTCAGCAGCGCAGTTTAGGTTTGCCTTCGAGCTTTAACATCAATCTCGGCGCAGCTGTCGCGGCTGCGCAGAGCTCGGGCCTCGGTGAGTTGGCCAAGGGGCTGGCCATCAAAGGTCGTGAGATGGGCGAGAAGGCGCTTCGAGAGCAGGTCTCTCAAATGCGGGTCAGTCACACGCGACCTCGCTCGTGAAGCTTGTCCGTATCCTGACTCCTCCTTCCTTATCTTTCCCAGCGCAATCTGCCCGATTTTCCCACTTCTCCCGTAGGCTCCAGCTTCCTCACTCCGCGACCGACTGGCATGACAGAGTTCCCCTCGCCAAACTTTCCCTCATCGTCATCGCTCGAAGCCGAGGTGGCCTCTCTTAAAGCCAAGATGTGGACGCTCGGTGCGGCACTCGATCGCTGTTTAACGACACTCGACACAGTCCAGCTCGCCCTGCCTCAGTTGCCGCCGACGCCCTCAGGCGAGCCCGGCCTAGACGAGAAGATGGCTCGGGCGCTCGTCGGCGTCCAGATCGTCCGTGACGCACTCGGCGACCCGGATCGTCCGTTCGATCAAGGCCTCCTGCGTGAGATCCTCGCCAGTACTGCCGGGGGTAGCATGGACGACCCCTTCACTGAAGGCGAGACGGAACCGACGAGTCCCGTATTCACCCCCATTGTCTCGCCCTCGCCTGTCCATCAATCGCCCTACATCCCTCCCCAGCCGCCGTCGCCCTCGGCATCGCCGCCGCCCGAACTGCCGCCGACGACGACATCGGCTCTCTCTTTTGGCGGTCTCACAGGGCGCATCGTCTCTGGTAGCGACGGTGTCGCCCTGCCAAACCTCGCGCATCATTCATACCGGTCTCCTCCGACCTCAATGCCAACACCACCACCGCCGCCACCACCCCCGCCGCCACTGCCGTCGATACCCTACTCGCCGCTGTCGACACCGATAATCAACCTGCCCATCCCGCTTTCGCGCGTCCCGGTTGGCCTGGCAGATAGCCCCTCAGCCATTTCGCAGCCACAGAGCTTGGCTGCTCGTCTTGCACAGGCAGCGCAGAAGCCGGCGACCCGGCCTTCGTCAACAATACCAGCAGCAAAGCAGCTGCCTTGGGTCCGGGCCGGCGAAGGGCTTCCTGCACGGTCCTCGGGCTCCTACCCTCCACCGCTTCCGCCGCCACCATCGCCAGGGCTGAACGGCGACCCTCTCGCCGGCGCTCCAAGCACAGCGCGTATTCAGCATTGGCGGAGCGCTAGCAGCTCGAAGCATCCGGGAGGGCAAACAGGGCCCCTCGATGGAGGGGATCCCCTCGGTGCTCTCTAGAGGCCGCTGCGCCACCCTTCCGGTTGACGAACCTCACGACGAACCTCACGAATCTTGACGAAATCCCATTCGCTCAGTCTCGGTAGCGCTGAGAAAGGACAGACCTTCAATCGAATCATCGCAGATCGACACTGAGATAGAAACCCCGCCATGCTCTTCGAGGCCCAGCGCGCGCATCGAGTTAAGCATTCAGAAGAGCTCGACGTGCCCGTTGTCGAGGGCTCCAACGACTCGGGAGCCCATTTGGGTGGCATCGCCCTCGATGGCGATGAAACCGCCGAGTCCGGGCTTGGCCTTGACACCGAGTAGCTTATAAAGGTTGCTTGAAACGAGCTTGATGGCGCCAGCCGGCGTGAATGTCGAAGGGACCGCATGGTAGTTCCACAGGCTATCGAAGCGAGCTTGACGGACGACGTCGTTGGTGCCGTGGCCTAGACCAACAACGATGCCCTTGGACGTCAGGAGGGACGCGAGTGTATGCTCGGTGAGCGGCGGGCCGGCGATCTGCGAAACAAGAAGGCAAATGGGGCGGTCAGCATTGGGACTTGTGCTGGGGCGTGCAGGCCGACCCACGAGGCGCTGCGTGTCCCAGGTCCCGGGGTATGACCGAGGAGGAGATAAAATGATTCCGATATTCTCCTTGACGAGCTCGTCGATAAGCTGCGCAGTCCGGAAGCTTTGGAGTCAGTTATTTGCGCTTTCTGACAGTGCAGGCTCGAGCGCACCAGGTGAGACTCATGACCGCCTTCGATGACGAGCTTGAGCTGAGAGCCAGATGCCTCATCAACAGCTCGCTTCATTTTGATGAGGCTGGCGATGTGGTCGGCCTGGAGAGCAACGCGGTCAGATATAAAGAATCGTAGTAAGAAATTACGACTGAGAGACTCACCTTGGAAGCAGCGACGACGAGGGGGACCTCGCCCTTCGCAGCCTTGGCGAAGTAGGCGGCCGCCTCGGAGTCCTTTTCCGCTCCACCGAGCAGAAGCAGCTTGAGCGCTCGGACCTGCTCGGAGATGGACCCCACTGCGCTGCCGTGAGCGAGGGCCGAGTGCAAGGCGCCAACCTCCGCGACTATGGCGCCCGGAGTAAGGACATTCTCAGCGCCAGTGCGGAAGGCCGAAGAGACACCCGAGACAAGGCCGTTGCCAGTCGGATGCGCGAAAGCAGTTAGGATACCAGCGTGGTGAATGACCCTGGAGGTTTGGCCACGAGGTCAGTGTCACCAATATGTTGCAATGCAGACCAGTATTGTACGTACTGAAGCTCCTTGCCGCCGAGGCTGAGGGCTTCCGAACCCTTGATGATCGTTCCCTGGAGGATCTCGGGCACGCCGGCCGCCGGGGCGACAATGTCGAAGGTGTTGCCGTCAACGGTGGACTTCTCGGGTGCGATCTCGCTGACACCGAGAGCAGGACCGTATCCAACCAAGCCAGGCATCAGGCTGCCGCCCGCAAGATCGACGACGTCAACGATGCCGCTGGCAAACGAGTCACAGGCGCCGGTGCAGACGATCTCGGAGCCGCGGACGACAACCGAACCGAGCTTAGCAGCGGCGTCGACTGATCCTGAGTCGTACGAGGCGCCGAAGGTCTGCTCAACCTCACCGTCCTGAGAGATGCCGAAAGTCGACCGGACGTTGACAAAGACGACGTCCTGGATCTTCCGCTTAGGCGCATACGACAACTTGCCGCCAGTCTCGCGCGTCTCCTTGGCGCGCTCGGCAGCGTCGCGGCGGGAGCGGGGGACGCCCTGCTGCTTCGGCTTGGCGACGACGTGAGGGTTCTTGAGTTGCTTGACACCGTCAATGAAAACCTGGGCGGGGGTTGCGCCAAGCGACAGTGGCATGCTGTCCCAGACGACGAGATCGGCATCGTGACCCTCGACGGCGTAGCCAATGCGGTGCTCGAGGCCGGCAGCCTTCGCTGGGGCGGAGAAGACGGCGTCCATGGCAAGAGTCCAGTTGAGACCGTAGTGGTGAGCCTGGGCGGCCTCCCACATTAGATATCGTCTGAGGATGAAGCACAGAGGTTCAGATGAAGGCCAAAGTACGCGACAACTACTTAAACACGCACGAATCAAGGACAGGGTGGTCGCTCTTGAGGATGTTGGTGACTGCGAAGGAGTGCACATCAGCAATTGCATTGCACGTGAAGCACAAACCGCGCGGCACTCACTGCCAGCGTCAGCGAGAATGGTCGTCGCAAACTCGGATCCACGCATGCTCTCCCACTTGTAGCGAGCCGTTACGGCAAATTGAGCGACAGCCGGCGCACCGCCGTAGTACTTCTTGAGCAGGTCGGGGACAAGGTAAGCCTGAAGGAGTACGTTGACTGGGTCAGCTCTTTCGGAGAAGTCACTCATGACTGGTAACTGGGAACGCACCTCGTGCGCGTGGTGGATCGCCGCTACGTGGAATTTGAACTCTGCGCAGAGAAATCGAGCTGTCAGAATTGCGGCACGTGACTGAGAATTGATGTGCAACTCACCGTTCGTCAGGCGAGCCATGAGGTCGAAGTCGAGCGACTGTGAGTTCCTCGACTTGTTGGTCAGCAGACAGTCAATAAAAGATGGATAGAATAGGAATAGGGACGAACCTGATAGGAATGGACGTTAACCTTAACGTTACCACGGATCGTGTCGGCGAGCATCTCATTGTCAAGGTCGGTCGGGAATGGCTCGGTACTGGCAGGCCGTACAGGTGAAATCAGCTAATGGAAGTCATCAAGGAAGGCACGGAGAAGACGCACTTATCCTTGCCCTTGGCGCACCAGGCGTCCTCCTTGACCATCTGCTTGCGACCGGCCTCGTAGGCTTGGCGGAACCAGTGACCCTGGTCCATGCTAGCGCGTAAAGAATTGTCTGTCGTTAATCACTGAACTAGGGCAGAGAGTAGCAAGCGAGAGTCGTTCATACCGCGTGCTGCTGTGGACCCGCATGATGTTCTCGCCCTGGGCGTGCTTGCTCCGCCGGCTTCGACCGCCGACGCGCGTTGTACCGTTACCATCGAAGACATAGGCCGGCTCGAGCGCCATGTCGCTCGGTGAGCCGCCCTTGATTGGCCGGGGCTTGAAGAAGAAGGCTTCGCCACCAATGTTGTTGGCTAAAGTTCGGGCAGAAATAAGGCACGTGAAGAGATCAGCAGGCGTCGGAAAGCGCAGCCAATCGCCATGAGCTCCTTCGCACCGGAGCCAGGGAGGACCTGCATCGAGGTAATGCCGCCAGCGATCGAGTTGGCGAACGCAGCGTCGGTCGTGCTGAAACCGTCGATCGAGCGGAGGTAAGGGAGAATCGGGGACTTGACGCTGTTGCCGTCGGCATTGCCTGCCAAGCTTGGACCGGCGTAGACGCCCTGAATTAAGGTTGATGTGAGCTTCGCTGAGCGATCTTGTGGTCAACGCGGACGACGTGTCAGACTAACCATGTGTGAGTGCAGCTGTCGCGGCAGTTCAAGAAGCGCACGTCAGCCAGGCGGTTAAGACAGGCAACGCATTCTGTCTTCCTCACGTCGACAATTCCCGGCGTCAGCCACTTGCCGCCAAGGTCGATCACCTCGACCTCCTTGCCGACCTTGATCGTGCCCGTCGTCCGCGAGACCTTCTTGATGAGCCCATCAGCGATGAGCACGTCACCGCCCTGGATGACCTCACCGTTGGACGTGTAGATCGTCCCGTTCCGGAGGAGGTAGGATGGCTCGTGCGGGTCACGCCGCTCGTTTTCGGGCGAGAGGCGGTGGCCAAAGGAGGGCTTCGGGGCATAAAGGGCGTCGCAGAGGGAGAGGCCGGCCGAAAGGGTGGCGGCGTCCAGCGGCGGGGCTGAACGAATGACGCGGAGGCGCTCAGCTCCTGGCCTGCCGAGCAAGGCGGATGTTGAAATCAGGACTCACCAGCATCAGCGCCCTTCGTCGAGGAGAGGCCAGCGAGGTGCAGGCCGCCGACGACAGCCAGCGACGTGACGAGCACGCGCTTGAGTGCCTTGGTCGTCCGCCGGCCGCCGTGGCCGCCACCGCCTCCTGTCACGGAGGCTTTCTCGTCTTGGTAGGGTGGTGGGAGGAGCGACATGGTCATGCCGCAAGCTGGAGATGGGGAGGGTAAGTGGTGGTTGGAGGGTGAGAGGCAAGCGATGGCCTGCTCGTTGGTTAAGAGGCAGGTCAAAGAAGCCCATGCGGGCGTCGGAGAAGGCCGACGCCGCCCATGTCATGCATCTGGTCGACGCGTGTTCGCGTCGACCGGATTTACCTCAACGCCTGACGACGCTGCTTACTGAGATCTCAGAACACGTGCATTGCATGGTAGAAATACAGTGTTGCTTTTGTCGGCTCTCGCCTTGAGCCATCACTCCGACCTCCCACATCAGTCCGTCCTTACATGTCCTTCTTAGCTCCGCCCTTGATGGCGCGCTCGCCCTCGACGACTTTTCCCTCGCGTTTCTCGATATCCGCCGCAAGAAGAGCCGCGCCAACCTCGTTTGTGTACGTGAAGATGACAGGCCCGACGACTGGCACGAGCGTGAGGAGGAGCGAGACGACGCCGAGCGCAGAGTAAGCGCCCCGGTGCGAGGAGATAAACTTCTTGCGGGCCTCGGGTGAGAGCTGCTTGAGCTCGTGGTAGCGGGCCATCTGGACGGGTCCTTGTTGCGTGCCATTGATGGCGAAGAAGACGACGGTACCAACGAGAGGGATGGCTGCGGGCAAGCGTGAAAGAAAGGTCAGCGACCGGCTTTCTGCTGCAGTCGGCTGCAGGATACCGAGAAACTCACCGTTGAGCGGGATCGTCAGGAGATATTTGACGATCGCCTCCGGCTTAAACTTGTTCAATGGTTTTGTCAGAAGCTTGCCAACAGACTTGCCGCCCTTTGAGCCGGCCGACTTTTGCGGGAGCTCACGGCCCTTGGAGACGAGCGAGTCGAGTCCGCGCTCGAGGAGAACCGAATCAAACGTCTCGGTCAGCGTGTCGGCGAGGAAGAAGGTCTTGAGGACCTGACTGATGATAAAGCCTGTGGACAAGTGCAGGTATAGGTCGATGAACGAAATCAGTGAGGGGGGGGGGGGGGGTTACAGCAGGATTGAGGTAAAGGGGACGTACCGGCAACTGAAAGGACGACTGAGACGGCCGTGACAAAGCCGAGCGGGCCAAGCTGAACGACCGACAAGACGGCCGCCGTCGGCAGATAGAGTACAGCGAAGCAAGCGACGACGATAGCGGCCCTGTCCGGAAAGAAGTCCTCCAAATCAGGGGGGGAGTTCAAACGTTGTGAGACACCATAGCGAGTTTACGTACGAGATAAGGAGTGACGGGCCAATCATCTTGAGCAGCGGCTTCTGCAGTTTCGAGTGCGAGAGGAAGTATGTGATGCCGTAGACGGGGTAGAGCCAGCCTGATGAGGGAGTTTGAGCAGGGTCAGCAAGCTCACCGAGATGGAAGCAGGGCGGCTGCGGACGAAAGTAGAAGCGACGCACCGTAAGAGGTGACGGCATCTTGGGCGAGAGCAGTAGACTGCCGGGCAGTCGTCTTGACGGTATCCATTGATGTAAGAGTGAGGAGTAGCTGGGATAGGAAGGCGTCGTGAGAGTTGAGGGTGAGGAGGGAAGCGACGTCGAGCGGACGCGAACAGGAGCCGATGTCGGCTCGAAGCTCCCGCTGGTGACGCAGTCAGGCCGGGAGATTTCGGTTCGAGTCCAAAATGGGATCTGATCTGGACGGGACGACGAGATCGACCATCCCTCCGAGCAGACCGACAGCAAGGTCGGCTCAACAAGACGAGTAGCGCAGCACAGCCTTCTCACCCAGCTGAAGTGTGTTTCAAGCAGACGCTCGTGCGTTCGACTGGAGACTTCGCATGCTGACCCGCCCTCAACCGCCACAGCCGGCGCCTCGCAGGCCCAACCTCTCTGCCTCCGTCGACCGCCTTTCCTGCTCCCGTCGTTGCCAGATCCAGCACGCACGACCCATCTCCTCAAGGCCCCCACAGCTGGCCATCGCCACTGCTTGTCGCTTGTCGCCGAGATCATCCCGGTCCGAGACCCCACTCTCCGGTCTTGTACCCCTTAGCGCCTCGACAAGAGAGCCAAGTATCCGACGGAGGACGCGACTGTCGGCCCCGCACCGAGCCTTCGCGCAGCACCGACGACCCATCACGTTCGTGCCTCCCTTCGAGCCCGACCCCACGCGTTCTGCTCAGCCCGGCACAGCTCACAATCTTCTCTCGTCCTCGACGCGTCGACGCGCAGCAGCAGCAGCTCAAGCGCCGGCAACTCGACCGACCGCAGATCGTCCGACTACCCGAAACACGTTTACCCCCTTGCGCCTCGAGCATGCCGGCCAAGGCCTCCTTCCCACAGTCTCCTCGTCGGTCAAAAGGCGTTGGCGAAAAAGCCTACGATCTCCTTCGTCCATCCCCCACCTCTGCCCTCTCCTCCTCAACTCCGCCTCTCGACCGGTCAAGCTCTATATCAAAAGCGACCATCATCATGCTCGCGTCCCTTGCGCTTCTCACATCCCTCCTCGGCCTCTCGGCCGTCGACCCCTCAATCATCTTTGCCGAGGCCAAGCCTGGACCTCCCGGCAGGGGCAATGGAAACGGTCACGGACCTGGGCAGGGCAAGGGTCCGGGAGGGCAGGGCCCGCCCGGTCAGGCTCCTGGAGGTCCGCACGGCGGCAACCCGGCTGGGCCGGCGCCGACGGCTCCCGTTGGCATGAAGGACATCCGGACGGCCGTCTTTGCGCGTGCGTGGGTCGTTGGCTCCAGTGCAGCTTGCTTGCTTTTATACTGACCTTTGGTTCGTGACGGAACTGCAGCGAGCAACTACACGGCTGTTGACGGCGTGTTCATTCAGGTTCTTCCTTTACATTGCTCACCCTTCGTCGTCCGGCCAGGTCAACCTGACTTATCGACCCCTGCCACCTTCTCAGTCGTCTGCCGGCTTCAACTCGACGGCCTTCGATGTTTTTGACCCAAACTCGTCGTTCGGCCTCGTCGACAAGTCGACCGGCCGCTGGCAGAACCTCACCGAGTGCGCCTCCGGAACCACCGCTATCGCTCCTTTCCTTCGTCCGCACTTGGCATGTCCTGACTATGCTTGGCATTTCAACTTCCCAGCTACGTCAAAAAGCTCAACGACGAGTCGGACGACCTGACAAGTTACAAGGTCATTTACATTGCTCGCCACGGCGAGGGCTACCGTGCGTCCCCCAATTTTCACTCTGCCCTCCGTCAGCAGCCCGGTCCGACTAATACATCGCTTCAACCTATCGCGCGCTCTCAGACAACCAAGCTGAGTCGACCTACGGCAAGCACCTCTGGGACTGCTACTACTCCCTCCTGACCGGTGACGGAAACAACACGTGGAACGACGCGACGCTTACGCCCAAGGGCATCGACCAAGCTTACACCAATGCCAACGCCTGGAAACGAGAGATTGAGAGTGGAGTTCCGCTGCCACAAATGCTCTACTCGAGTCCGCTCCGGCGAAGCATGGCGACGCTCGACATCACCTGGTGCGTCTTTAGCGTTACCACTTCCTCCCGAGGAGTCATCGCTGATAGCCTCACTCGTTCGCTCATCCCGCGCCTCAGGAAGGATATCCTGCTTGACCCCAAGAAGGCCAACCACAAAACGCCGATCATCAAGGAGCACTTCCGCGAGTCGATTGGCCTTCACACGTGCGACGAGCGCTCGAAGAAGTCGGACATCGCCGCAATGTACCCTGCTTGGGCATTCGAGCCGACCTTCACGCAGAACGATCAACTCGTAAGTAATTTGGTATCTTGGGGACCTGAGACACGCTCGGCCGCCTAATCGAAGTCCGACTCTCTGCCATCGCAGTACACTTCTGGCTTCCAGGAGACGCCTCAGCAGCAGACACTCCGGCTCCAGCAGCTCTACAACGAGATTTTTGCGACCGATGACAGTGCCTTCATCTACATTGCCTGTCACTCGGGTGTCATCAATGTCAGTCCTCTCCACGCTTTCCTGTGCCGATTAAGCAGTGCTCGCGCGTGCTGACCCTTCGTTCGTTGGTTCCGCTCCGTCACAGGCCTCGTTCCGCGCGCTCGGCCACCCTGTCTTCCGCGTCCAGACAGGCGGCATGGTGCCCATGCTCATCAAGGCTGTCGGGCAGCCGTCCGTCACTCAGCCAGTCATTGTCGCCGGCAACTCCAAGTGCGTTTCCTAGCCTCCTTAACCTTCCGTCTCAGGCGCAATGCTGACTCAGATCGCCGCACTACTCAGTGTCGGCGCTCCCCAGTGCACGGTCCCGGTCACCTCAGTCGTCAGCGCTCCCTCGACCGTCATCACGCCTGCGGCCAAGCGACGCCTCTAGGTCGTGCCCATTGATTCGAGCGACGCTTCATTAATGCACTTCTCGTATTATGATCCTTCTCTACTGCTGGCTGCTGTCCTGATGGAAAGACCTTTTTGCTGTGTTTGTCGGCTCTCGATGGTAGGGGCTACAGCCATTCAATAGGCTTGCCGCCCATCTCCTCAGGCCCGATCCACCACTTGCGCAAGACGGCCGGCAGCTTAAACCCAATAACCTCGACACCCTCAAGCTCATCCTCGACTGGCTTCGATGCCTTGCGCCCCTTCTGCCCCGCCTGCGCTTTCGCCCTGGCGCTGGACTGGGAAGCCAGCGCCTCTTGGCCAAGAGGGGCGAGAACGACGCCGTTCTCAAGCAGGGCCACGAGCAAGCGCGGGATGGCCGCCGCGGTGCCGTTGAGCGTGTGAGCGAAGCGAGTCTTGTCCTCGCCTGCAGCGGGCCTTGATGGACGATAGGTAATGAGGAGCCGGCGAGCCTGATAATCTGTGCAGTTTGACGTACTCGAAACCTGGGTAAGGAGCGGAAAGTGGTCGTCAGTGAGTAGCCGCGGCATGACGACGACGAAAGAAGCGAGGGAGTCGAACCTCGCCCCATGCATTCTTGCCAGGCATCCAGGCCTCCATGTCGACCTTGCGGTAAGCGCTCGCACCGAGCTCCTCACTCGGCATCTCGAGGACCCTGCCGAAGAAGCACGCGCATCAGTGTCCGCAACATGGAACTGAATGGCGCCGATTCACACGCAACGCACCTGACGGTCAGGCCAAGGCCCCGGACAATCTCCTGCTGGAGCACGAGCAAACGCTCCATCTCGTTCTCGCTCTCGCCCCGGCCGTCCTCGCAGACGACAAAAAGCTCAACCTTCTTGAAGGCGTGCACGCGGTAGAGGCCGCGGACCTCGCTGCCTTTGCCAGCTTCAGTCCGGTAAGCCGTCCCGAGGCCAACTGTCCGCCTTGGAAGCGATTCCTCAGGATAGAGTGTGCAGAAGGATTGTCCAGCTAACGGAATCTCGGACGTAGCGGCAAGGGAGAGTCGTGGACTCGGCCCGCCACCGGCGGTCGAAGGGGGCAATTCGAGGTGGTACGACGCCGATGAGCCATCCCGGTCGCGAGGAACAAAGCCGCAGCGGGAGGCGATGTCGGTGCGGATGACGTCTGGGCAGGTTGAAGCTTCGAAGCCGTGCCGCATGGCGCGGTCGAGCGCGTACGAGATGAGGGCCTGCTCGAGCACAACGAGCCCACCTCGGAGGAAATAAAAGCCGGCTCCCGTCACTTTGGCTGCGCTTTTGAAGTCAACGAGGCCGAGCGTCCGAGCGACCGTCAAGTGATCCCGATTCCTATCGGCTTCAGCGGCTGGTGGACCGAGCGAGGCGAGCAAGCTGGCGTTGGCTTCGGGCCCGTGCGGCGTCTGCGCCGAGGTCGCATTTGGAATCGCGAGAGCGAGAGAGAGGAGCTCGCGCTCAACCGCGGCAGCCTCAGCCTCGAGCAGCGAGATCTCCTCCTTCAGCGCCTTGGCCGCATCGAGCGCTCCATCCTCCCTCGCTTTGACTCGCAGACCGACGTCCCTTGTCCGACTCCGAGCGGCGCCCGTCAGGGTGATGACCTCCTTTCGCCGGTAGGCCAGTGCGCTAGCTCGCTCAAACGCCGTGGGCTCCAGCGCGGCGTTCCGGAGCTGAGCATTGGCAGTAAGGGCCTCGATACCCTCCGGCGTCAACAGATCGGTGTATGACAGTCGCGGTGGCACGAGATTGAATGAGTCGCTCGCGCTAGCTGGCGCAGGCGGTGCGTTCGAGCTTGACGAGGCTGGCCGGCGGCGCGGCGCGAGCGGACCGAGAACAGCCCGGCTGGTTCGGGCTGAACAGCCGGAGCTCAGAGGCAGGTGACGGAGCATGCTCTTCGATGGCCTTGAGATCAAGGAAGGTCTAGGGGGAATTCAGATTGGGTTAGGGTCGAATGGACGTTGTCGGCGTGTTAGGTTCGGTTGTCGCGTCCGAGCCTCGGGTTCTCACGCCTCGGTCCACCGAGGCTCGGAGAGACGGCAAGCTGCAGCCGGTGCAAGTGACGGGCCTCCTCGCTCCCTCGGCGACGTATGCTTACTCTTTCCGGATCCTTATTGGATTGACTGCCCACCAGATGATCTAAGCGTCCTTAAGACTGCAAAGGTGTCGGCGACAAGGCAGGGTCAAACTCTCCGATTCCGAACCGGTGGAGGCGTGCACGGCAGCCGGGCGTCAGCTGAACCCCGCGTGACGCCGGCCTCTGTTCCGGGGAGCCAGAAGGTCGGTCCTGCGACATCTTCTCTCTTCTGACCTCGACTTACACCCGCAGACGCTCGCTCTCATCCTTCTCTAAGCTTCCTTCGTCCAATCTAGCCTAGCTCGCCATGTCCAACACCAAGTTGACCGGCTCGTGCCACTGCAAGGCCATCGCCTTCGAGGTTGCCAACGTCGGGGCCGAGCCCATTGGTGGTATTGTCTGTCACTGCCAAGTGCGTGCCATGCCTCCTGCCTGCTGTGAATTGAGGCTCTCGAAGCCGCGGCCGAGCAGTGAAGCTGACGGCCAACCGCACTTGCTACATGCCTTTCCTTCCCTGCGTCGCTTCTGATGCCGCTCCTGAACCTTCGCTGCCGAACAGACGTGCCGCAAGTTGAACACTCTCCTCTCATACAACATCCTCCTCACGAAGGCCGATATCCACTACACCAAAGGCAAGCCCAAGGTGCGATCGAGCCGACGCTGGCGCGAGCAAAGCGGCGCAGCGCGCGAGGGCTAACCCATGCTTCGCGTTCCTTGTCCTGCCAATGCCTCGTTGCGGCCCCATTCTCCTCGGCGCACTGCCGCTCTATCGTACTCGACGCATCAGACATACCTTGACGAAACGACCGACTCGGGGAAATCCATTGAGCGCCAGTTCTGCGGCAACTGCGGCTCGGCGCTCATGTCCCTACCCTCGTCCTCCCCGGACAAGGCTTTCGTCAAGGTGCGTCTGGGCATCCAACCAGTCTCGAGAAGGGGGAGATCTTCCGCTTGAGGGCGGAGAAGACGGATGCTCTCGCGGTGTCGGGTGTCAGGAGGAAACTGACAATCCTCATGCCTCCCTTGCCCCTCCCATCTCGTCCTACATTAACTCTTCCTTGCTTGTGACGTTGCGCTTTTCTCGATCTGCGGACAGGTTGGCGCTTTGGATGACACTACACGCGTCAGCCCTCATGCCGAGATCGTGAGTTTCCCGCTTCACTGCTCTTGGCCTTGGTCGCCTGAACTCGCCAGCCGGACACGTTCTGACAGGATTGCTTCTGCATGCTTGCGTCCTCCAGTACATGGAGCGCGCTGTCCTTGGATCGGCTGGCTCGTGCGTGCCCTTCCACCCTTATCGAGTTTCTATGGCCAACGAAAAGGCATACTTAGCGATTACTGACCAGCCGCTTAACGTCTATCTCGCGTTACGTCAGCGGCTGCGAGTCCAAGCTCAAGCACTTTGAGGGCATGATGGCCAAGGAAATCTGAGCGGCGCTCAGGCGATCTGCAGTATTTGAGTCTAAGGGTTGAGGGACGAAGAGGTTGTATCGTAGCGGTACGGAGGTAGCGCCGGGATGGTGTGTGCTCTCTATAGATATAATGCGGACCCCATTGAGGACTTTGCCTCCATGAGCTCTTAGTCGTTTGGCCTGAGCGGCAATCTTGATAACGACGCGGGGGCCGAGTTCTGCTGCGCGAAGCGTCAAGGCCGGCGCCGCGGCCAATCTCTCACGGACCCTGCTGACTCCCAGCTTCTTTTCCCGACTGACTCCCAAGCAGCCATTCGTCCCTCGCACGCTGGCCCGCACTCGATGTCGCAAGTTCTCCAGTCCGCTGTGCACGAATCGAACGATGACGGCGCCTTCGAGCTCGCAGACTTCGGTACCGCCGCGCCGCCCGACGCTCTGACGAGCCGGCTCCCGTCGGCCGACACCGAGCTCCCAGCCGCAGGCACCGAGCCACTCTCCCGCCCGCCGACCTACCGCTCGCACAGCAGCACGATGTCCGTCAGCGGACGGCACACGTTTGGGGACGAGACGGAGCCGCAGGATGGCTCGGGCATCTCGGCCTTGCCGCCGGTCGTAGGTCCTTTCAGCTCTGCCCCCGGCGTTCTCCGGCTAACACCCTTCCTCGCGCCTGCTCGCCCAGGACCGTGGCTTTGGAGCCTGGGCATACCTGGCAGGCGCCTTCGTCATCGAGCTGATGGGTCAGTCGACTTGAACGAGCGCTCATCGCGAGTTATGGGCTGAACCCCTCTATCCTTTCTCTCTGCAGTCTGGGGGCCGCCCTTTGCGTTCGGATCCTTCCTGCAGTACTACCTCGAACACTTCCCGGGCGAAAATGCAGCCACTTTCCTCCCACTGATTGGCTCCGTCGGCTCAGGACTCATCTATCTCCTCTCGCTCGTCGCCGTGCCGATGTTTGCGCGCTACCCTCGATGGCGGACGACTGGCATGTGGGTCGGGCTTATCCTCTGTAAGTGACGCATCAGCTTCCAAGATGAATTAGTAGGGAAGACGCTGATATCACTGGACTGGCGACAGGCGTCATCGGACTCGTCAGCGCTAGCTTCGCGGCGACGCCCATCCAGCTCCTGGCCACGCAAGGCGTCGTTTACTCGCTCGGCGGAACATTATTGTATTTCGCCTCAAGCACGTACATCTTCGAATGGTGGGTTGAGAGGAGGGGCTTGGCTAATGGTCTGATCTTGTCGGGCACTGGTACGTCTCTTTTGTCGCTTACTGAGGACAGTTCTGTATCCAATGACGACGCGGATCAAAATCAACTACCTGGCAGGCCTCGGCGGTGTTCTCTTCCCCCTTCTGATCGAATTTCTTCTCCACAAGTACGGTCACAAAACCGCTCTTCGCGTCCTCGCCGGTGTCTTCGTCGGTAGCGTCCCGCTCGCACTGCCGTTTGTCAAGTCCCGCCTTCCGCCAGCGCAGGTTGTCGGGACCAAGAAGACGGACTGGGGCTTCCTCAAGTCCAAAGTATTTTGGTGCCTCTTCCGTACGTTTAATGGCGTGCCTCCTGCCCATGGCTCCCACAAATCTGACTCCCTCTCTTCCTTCGCAAAGTCGGCAACTGCTGCCAAGGTCAGTTTGATCCACCCTCCACTCAATGGCCAAGCGTGTCCCTTTGCTGTCCTGACAGTCTTCTCTTCTCAATCTCACTGCCAACTCTTCAGGGCTGGGAAACTTCGCCCCAGTTCTGTACCTCCCGACTTTCGCCACGGACATCGGCCTGTCGTCGACGACTGGCACGCTCTGTCTCTCGATGCTCAACCTCTTTTCCGCCTTCGGCCTCATCTGCATTGGTGCCGGATCGGACAAAAACCTGCCAGCGACGATTGCCGTCTCCACCATTGGCTCGGCGGTTGCCGTCTTTCTCGTCTGGGGCGCGGCGAAATCGTTTGGCGTCTTGCTTGCTTTCGGGATCCTGTTTGGCTCGCTGGCACCGTCCCTCTCCGGCGCTTGGCCAAGCATGGTCTCGAAAATGCAAACCGACCCGTCACAGGTACGTCGCCTGTTTAGCGCGGCATCTACAAGATTCATTCGGCTGACTCGACCTGATCTTGAAATTCGTTCCATCAAACGCTACTACTTTGTGAGATTCGGCCTCCTTCCTTCTGTGCTAAAGAGAGACCTGACCAGAGTCTCGACTTCACAGATGCTCTTCTTGTCGGCGGTCGAGGCATCGGAAACGTGCTTACCGGTCCCGTTTCTTCTGTGCTACTTAGCCAGGGCTCGGTCGGTAACGCCTTCCAGGGCGCTGCGCTCGCCTACGGCGTGGATGCTGGGCGGTGGGCTCCCCTCCTGCTCTTCACGGGCGCCTCCTTGGCGCTGTCATCGCTCTGCGCCCTTTACCCGATGCTTCAGAAGCCTTTTGTTGGGTCAATCACGGTCGACGAGCGTCGCGCCGGAGAGGAGCTATAGGCAGTCTCAAATGAAACTAATACAATTTGAGGGCTGTGAATTCCCGAAGCGACGATGTCAGCAAGGGGTGGGCGGCGCTCGCTGTACGCATCGCGTATACGCACTCCTCAGCAGCTCGTTCAAGTACCATCCGCTCAGTCCCCAAATCTCCATCCTCGCTCTTTGCACAGCGTTGCCTTCTAGCCCGGCGGCGCTCATCAGGTCGCCGATACGGATATTCCAGCAGGGCTGAACGTCGCGAAATGTTGACGGCCGCAACCGTTTCGGATCGATTAATGCTGAAAAGGGAACTGCGAACACTTGCGAGACTTCGTTGGGCTCGCATCGGAGTGTCGACAAGTCGAGCGAGGGAAGGGGGTCGTCCGGCGCGAGCGACGGCCGGTTGCACAAGGGGTGGACAAAAGCTGCGGAAGCGCAAGTTTCAACGCCTGGAGAACTTCAAGATTCGGGGCAAACGCACCAACGAAGGGATGAACGAGCATGGTGCCGGCTTTGTTGATGTAGGACTGACCGGCGCTGCCCAAATGGGAGAGCTGCGCAGGCTCGACGCCGAGCTCCTCGTACGTTTCTCGAGCTGCCGCCTCGCGGTAGCTCGCGTCGGACTGATGAGACCGATGAGTGTGATGGGGTACGTCAAGTGAGAAAGAGTGTCGAGAACTTGGTAGACAGACTCAACGGGCGCACTTGGTCAACGCGGCCGCCAGGGAACGCGACTTCGCTCGCGTGCTGACGCATGTGCCCGGCTCGCAGCTCGAACAACACGCAAGGCCTGAGGTTGAGACCCGGGGCCCAAGTAGTTCGCTCAGCGACCATTCTGCTGGGTAGGCCGGATAAGGACGCCTACGGACCGGTTGTCAACATTCAGCAGCGGCGCCAGCACGGCACCGTGCCCTCTCGGCTTGAGCCGCGCTTTCCGTGGGTCGACATCTTTCGCTCTAGCCGTCTCCGCCTCGGCGAGGCGCGACCGGATAACGCTGAGCGTTCTCGACGTGAAGGGCTTAGTCGGGTCGAGAATGGCTCGAGCGATCGGAGGGAGCGGGCCAGGGCGCATGCTCAAGGGAAGGGGAGACGCGTTGCCGACTGCGGCTCCGGCTTGTAGGACGCGTGCCGACCTGGACCGAAAGACGCAAGCAGCTAGGAGAAGACTTGACGTGCCAGTGAGACAGCTGGCGACCAGCGGCTGAGTGATAGCTTATCCGACTGGCGGACTGTCAGAAGGGTGTTCTGGTCGGCGGCGAGCTGACGTCGACAGGCACTTAGGGAGTCATGAGCTCGGCCGGACTGATCGCTGTAAGGAGGCAGACGGCCAAACCGATGCCCCTCACATGTGACTGTACGATCGAAATCTCAGATTTGAGCTGGCAGGCATCTGCCTTGACTTGCACTGCTCTTGAACGAGAAGGACAATAATTCCAAAGCAGGACTCATGACATAGCCGCCCCTCGGGGCCGCGCAAGGCCGGCAACGGAGCATGCCGGACCCCGCCGCATGCAGCACGAAACTGCGGGAGAATAGAGGGCAACGTGCAGTGCGAGGCGAGGACGAGGGTCGGGTCCGTCGATGTACGCCGGAAGCAGAGGGGTTGGGAATTTGGTTTGGTAAATGGGGTCGTGGACAAAGACGAGGCAGTAGCGAGAGCGAGAGGTCGTAAGAAGTAGGAGCCTGGGGGTGATTACATGGCATACTTCCGGGTCCACTCGCGCGCCGTCGCCTCGTACCGGGGCCGGTCCGTCTTGTACGTGTCTGGGAAGCGGACAATGGCGAAAAAGCTTTATCAGCGCCCGTCAGCTGCGGGAGCAAGGCCAATGCAATGACGCACGGGCAATCTCGGGCGAGAGCGGGTCATCGGCGTTGGGATCCGTGAGCATCGAGCAGATCGAAAGCAAGACTGCAGGCGAGCGGCGTATGAGATGGTCAGCAGCCGCGTTCAAAAGGCCAAGGCCCGCTGGATGGCGAGGACAGGGTTGCGCACCTTTCGAGATGGTCAGTGCGGGAGACCACTGGTCCCTCAGGATGTCAAGGCAGATGGACCCGTTCGAGTTGATGTTGGGGTGGTAAATCTCTGCGGGACGTAGGGTCGGTCAGCACTCAGGCAGCTGGTAGCGAGCGCAAGAGTGGACAAGGACGCACTAGTCGTGAACGAGACCTTCGGGGGCTTGAAGGGGTAGTCGGTCGGGAACGAAAGCTGAAGGAAGAAGACACCACCGGCGTACGGCGAGTCGCCCTGTCAGGTCGAGAAGGTGAACAGGGTCAGCAACAGAACGTGAGGACTTGGCGAGGGAAGGACAACGCACGGGGCCCATGATGGTCGCCTGCCAGTTGAACATGTTGTCGCCAGTCGGTCCGGCCGAGCACGACGAGGGTGGGTCGCGCCCGAGGTCGATCAGTTCCTGCATGATGAGAAACGGCGGTCGTCAGCCCAATATTCGATAACCTTCGCAAGCCATGGCGGCGGCGGCACTGCAGGGAGATGGTGGGCGTGGCCAGCCAGCGAGGCCAGAACACGCCTCCGACCGCGTCACAGGCAATGAAGGAAGCAACGAAGCTGCCGACTGCTGATCATGGAGCGCCCATGTCCGCCTCAGCTACCCCTGGCAGACCCAGAGCGCAGCGGGTGTTGCAGCTCGAGGTCGTCCAACCCGCGGGACAGGCCGCTCGGCACCCCCGCGCCGCCCTGTCTGCTTGACCAGGCTTCCTTTGTGCCCTTTCAAGACGCCTAGCTCAAGGAACGCACCTTGTTGATGCGCTTGAGAGCCATTGTGCTAGATTGTCCCGAGTCTATGTTGCAAGGCAAGGGTCCGGGAGGGAAGGAGGGAGGCGGAGGAGAAGGCGTGCCGATGGGATGAGCCGGTGACGGGTCGCGAACGAGCGAAAGGGAAGAGTGTGAACGGCGATGGCACGAGCAATAGCAGGCGGAAGCGATGGACGGAGCGAAAACGGGACGATTTGGGATGATCAGCCTCAGGTCCTCTTTTTGTACGGCAAGCTATCCTCTCGTGACGACGCACCTTCTGCGGTGGGATGGGTGAGTGGTGGTGAGGTCGTACGCTGACAAGCCAGTGCCAGCAGCCAGCGCTTTGCGCCCGCCCGCCCGCGCGGCGGCGCAGGCCTCCCCTCATTTTTGATCCGCTGCTCGATCAAGTATGAGTCTGCAGCAGGGGACGCTTCGCGCAAGTTCCCTTAGCCCCGGGGCGAAGCTGACCAACGGTCCCCTTCGCGTCTCCACAAGATTGTGCTCGTCGCCATGCATACAGAAGTCAGGCTTAGGAAGACGCGCCAACGGTGGCCTCGGCCGCAATGATCGCCTCTTCGAACCATTTCAGCAGCGAATCGTACGGTTCCATGCCGACGCTGACGCGGACAAGGGCGCCATCGACACCGAACGTCGCCGCCCAGGGCAGTTCGGTGTAGTGCGCGAGCAGGGCATACGGACTTGCGAGCGTAAAGTTGGTCCCGAGGGAGGGGCCCTTAGCGCACTGGAGCGTGTCGTAAAAGGCCTCGCTCGCGGCGGTCGAGGTGAATGTCAGCGAGAAGAGGCCGCCAAATCGGCCGGTCGTGTCGCCCGCGGGTGGGACCTTGCGGCGGCACTGAATGTAATTAGCCGCCGTCGACCACTTGGGGTAAAAGACGTTCTTGAGGACGGCGTTAGCCGGCGGCTTGTCGTCGGCGAGCGAGCGCGCGCGGAGAAAATCGCAAAGGAGCTCAGAGTTCTGGTTGATGGTCGCAATGCGGGGACGGAAGTCACGCGAGTTGCGCTCCATGAAGATGGCGTCCTCGCCGTAGATCGTGTCCTCGTAGATCTGGTCGAATGTCGACCGCAGGAGCTCGTAGTGTGTTGACTTGGGATTAAGGACGAGGCTGAGGAAAGGACATATCCGAATCAGTTCCCTACCGGTCGACGCGTGACAAGACGATCGACTCACCTGCCACCCATGACATTCGCATCGCCGCTGAAGATCTTGGTCAGGCTGCTGACGACCATATCGGCGCATTGGAGGACCTCGACATTGACGAAGTTGCCGATCGTCTCGTCGACAACGATGACGAAACCGTACTCGTCAGCAAGCGCCCGTAGACGGATGAGATCCGGCGAGCGCAGGAGCGGGTTGCTCGGGAACTCGCAGAACAGCGCCTGGAGCGGGTGGTCGTCGCCCGCGGCCCGACCATCGGCGAGCAGCTTCTCAAGCGCCGCAAAATCGGTCTCGTTCCCGTGACCAAAGAAGTGGCAGCCAGGTCCCCACTTCTCGAGCACTTTGAGAGTGTCGGTGTAAGGGAAACTGCGAGAGGGGAAGAGGCGCCGTCAGCTCTGACGCACGTAGGTAGAGCAGTTGAGCAGCTGCCGACGCACCCGAAACAAGAGCTCATCTTCTCCTGACCCTTCCAAGCCGTGAGACAGGCGATGTGGGCGTTGTAGATGGCGCTCATGCCGGTTGGGAAGAGCCAGACATCCTCCTCGCCAATCCGCCGGCCGTCAGTCGCCGTCTCATCGGCGTCGAGCACACCTGCGATCCGTCGCCGAAGCGCCTGCTTGGCAATCTCCGCCGAGCCGGTCGGCAAGTTGCGTCCGTAGCGCTGCTCGACGTAGAGCGAGTGATCCGGTGCAGGCTCATCCGCGAGTTGCTGCTCTTGCGAAGCAGGCTGCGCGGCCGACTGCGCACCACCATTCGAAAGGAGACCTGCTGGGGACGACGTCCGCGAAAGCGAGGTCGGCGTGGCCGCACCCCCTCGGGAATAGTGCCGATTCTTCGAGTACGAAATCGGCCGGACGGGGGCCTGAGGCTGAGCGGGGACGGCCGCCTTCTCAGCGGCGGCGATCCGCGCCTGAGCTTCGAGCTGAGCGTCTTCCCTGCCGGGAATCGACTCGCCTAACAGCTCTAGACAGCGGTCCGCTCGCCGCGAGCTGATGCCCTCGCCAGCGTGCTGCCAAAAGGCCTTACCAAGTGGCCAGCTCGCGCCAGGGAAGAAGACGATATGGACGTCGATCACGTCAGGGCTGAGCGACGCCGCAGCCTCAGCCGGCGCGGGCGGCCCGTCGGACGACGCGCAAATGGCAAAGTGGACAATGCGCGGTTTGATCGGCGTCGGCGAGTGGGCGAGCAGGAAGGACCGGCACTGCTCGGCCTTGGCGTGCGTCGGGAGGAGAATCGAGAGTTCGCCAGGCTGGCCGAACTTCTTCTCGCAGATGGCCGCGAGCTGAAAGGGGGGGTCGCGTCCAGGCTCTCGCATTAGCCTTCAGATAACAAAAGCATCGACTTGCAAGAGCCCACCTTTTGGATACTTAGGTGGACGAAGAATCGCGGGTAGCCGTTAACCATAACGTTGCCGAGCTCGCCCTCCTCGTACGCGACATTGTCCTTCCAGGTCGGAAGCGACACGCTGATCGCGTGGGGGAGGATCTCGGGTATCGACCGGCCGACGGGGATCTGCGTGAGTTGGGCAGCGACGGACGGCATGATGGCGGGCGATCTGCAGATGGATCATAGGTGATCAGTCTGCGTTTGGTGCCCCGTCCAAAGCTCTATACGCACGGGTTGTAGAGTGGGTCGGAGGTGGGCTGAGAGAAGGGGCGGCCGACAGGTGGTGGGTCGGTCGAGCTGCCGGTGGTGGCGAGGGGTCAGAACCGCATGTAGTTTGGCAGTCTCAGCGTCATGTTACTAACAGCGAAGGCTCGGGGGAGTTCCAGCAAGGAGTGTACAACGAGAGCGGAGCAATTGGCTAGGATGTGGATGGTGAAGGTCGGAGGGCAAAAGGGGAGGTCGATCGCATGAAGGCGTAAGACGTGCGAGGCGACTGACTCGGCGCAGCCCGGCCGAACGCGTCAAATACTTGCGAGAGACTCGCGACAGGGCACAGACAAGGTGGGACATCGGATAAGGAGCACATATAGAAGAGAGAGGGTCGTGTCGGGTCATGAGTAGGCGAAGAGCAATCGTGAGCATCTAATGAGAGGGAAGGTATCAAGAGAAAGTAAGAAAGAAGTGCGCGAGTGGGGATCACTCAGACCGGCCGATGATGTTCTCGACCGTGCGGGCCTTACACAGCTTGAGGAACTGGGCAAGCGCCGTGCCGCCGGTGCCGCGAATGGGCTCGTCGGCGGCCTCTTCGTCGTCATGGCCGTCGTCCGTGCGCGGCGGGGGCGATGGGACGGGCAGCTTCTCTGTACCAAGCCGCCAGGCCGGGTCAACCGCCTTGACCGTCTCCTCCTCGATGGCCCCAGCGACGGCTGGCACCGGGTTCATCAGCGCAAGGATGTGCGCCGGTGGCGGCCGCCGGGCCTGCTGAATGATGTACGTCGTCACGATGACAAAGTGGTAATCGCGGAAGCGGCCCATCGCGCTGACGGCGTCGTCGTAGGCCCGGGCGAGCGAGCCGCCCTCAAAGTCCTGGTTGGCAAGGACGAGGTCCCGAACGGCGACTGAGTTGGCCTGGAGGTGGAGGAGGAACTGCCGGTGCGGGCCGGGCATGTACTGAAGCATGCGCTGCATGAAAGTCGCGTCGCCCTTGCTGACCGGCTTTGCGTCGGTCGCCTTGGCCGCCGGCGCAGTGGGAGCAGCTGTCGAGGGACCAGCAGCGGACGAGGGCGGACCAGCGTGGCTTGGCGAGCGTGGGCTGTGGTCAACGCCGAGGAAGAGGTCGAGCGCGTGGACGAGACTTGACTGGCCGGCCGAGGGGCCGCTGACGATCCGCCGCTCGCCCTCGCCCTCCTCACCAACGCCCTCAAAGAGCCAGCCGAGGCCGCCGGGACCCTCTCCGTCGCTGCCTTTGAACCAGGGCCGGATCAGGTGGTAGAACTCGGCCGGGTCGCAGCCGTCGCGCATCGTCTTCATGACGTCGCGGAGGTCGTCGATCGCGCTGGCGAGTGCGCGGAGGTAGGCCGTGATCCGGCGAAGAGCAAGCCGGTCGCCGACGAACGCCTCGTCGAGCGCCTGGCGCATGATGTCGAGCGCTCGGACGCCGTGGAGCTCGACGAGCGAGGAAACGAGGTAGAACTGGTCTTCGGACCGGAGGCCGGTGAAGTTAGCGTGGCAGCGGATTGGCGGATTCGTCTTCGCGTCAAAGATGGCCTCCGGGTCGCGCGGAACGACGTTGTAGAGGACGGTCGTCGCATACGTCAAGATCGGCGGCAGACCAAGCAGCGTCGAGACCTGAATAAGCGGGACGGCGACCGAGGCCGGAATTGTGAGGGACCCGACCGGCGCAGGGTGTGAGTGCACGTAAAAGTGCTCTAGAAAGGCGAGCGTGACGGATGTCCGGTGAAGGATCGGCGCCGTCAGGTGCTCCTGTGACAGGCGTAAGACGGGCATCTGGCAGGAGCGCGAGAGAAAGTCAGCAAACGGTGCCATGAAGGGGCGGCTGCGGTCGGCCGACGCGGACGGACCTGCTCGACCTCCTTGCGCCAAGCGTCGGCTCGGGGCTTGTTCTCCCCAACGCCGCCGATGCGGACAGCGCCGGCACGCGCCCGGTCAAGAAGCGACTCCCACTGGGCATAGCGCTCGGGTACGGCGAGCAGGCCAGGCTCGGCGGGTAGGAAGCCGGTCCGGACGTCGACCTCATAGTCGGCCGAGGCGAGGGTGGAGGTCGACGGCGCCGCCGAAGACGAGTCCGGGTGGGCGAGCGTGCCCTGCGCGAACGACGGCCGAAGCGAGAGGAAGTGGTCCGGGGGCAGCATCGACATGACGGGCGGGCGAGGTTTCGGGTGTCTTCAGGCAAGCTACGTCGTATTGCAGTGAGGTGGTCGGGTGGGGTGCGAGGGTGGGTGTCGGAGGGGAGTCTCGCAAGCTCTTGCCGCCTTTCACGCCGAAGCTCGTCAGCTCGGCCGATTCCTCATCGAGCCGGTGAAGGATGGTGGCCGGCGCCGTCAACGGACATACCGGGCCTGTGCCAAGGCCGGCTGCCAGTACCATCCCAAGCGCCGCCCTTGCGTCCATCAAGCGGAGGACGCCTGACTACAGACGACAAGCTGAACCTGCTGCCGAGTCGACCCCTCTTGGCTCATCCCCAAGCCGGGAGCCCCGCGCGCAGCTTGCTGACTTGCGTGCTGACCTCCCCCTGAATCGACTGCGTGCAAGCCTCCTGTGCTCCATCTTAGGGACCTCTGCGACCACGATGTCCGCTCTCCTAAAATCTAATCACCCTTCGGCCGGAAGAGGGATGGCGACTCACTCACCGATGCAGCCGCGGATCGTCCCCTCTGACCTCATGCGCAGGCGCCCCTGACTGCTCTTGGCGGCACCGCACTCACCTCCTGATCGTCCTGTCCCCTTCGTTAGCTTCTCGTGAGTGGACACAGGAGTCCTATGTCGATGCTGGATCTCTTGAGCTGTCTCGTGTCCGCCCCGCTGCCGACCCTCCCGCCTGACGTCGCCGATCAGGGCAAAGGGGGTCTTCGCTCCTAACGAGCCGCTCAATCTCGAGCCTCGTGTCGGAAGACTTTCAGGAGCTTGCTGGGCGCTTCCCCTGTTGTTGCCTCCGACCCACCGAGCCTCCTAAGAGAGTATTTGACCCCCGTCCTTGCCCTCCTGCCATCAGGGTATAAAGGCAGGCCTGTCGGACGGTCCAGCGCCTGTTCTTCAGTCGCCAGTCGCCCATCTTTGCCATCCCCTTCACCGCTTTTTTACCCTCACCATAAACCCACCTTAGCCTAACCCGCCTACCTCAACATGCTCGCCTCCTCCTTCTCTCTCATCCTCGGCCTCTCAGCCCTCGTCTCGCCGGCCGTCGCCCAAGCAGCCACTGCGCCTTCTCGCACCGGACCGGCCCGCATGCAAAAGGTCGTCGTCCGCGAGGATTGGGGAAGCCTCGATCACTGCCCGGGAGGCTCGTACGTCTTCGCACACTCTTGCTTACTTCTGCTTCCGTTGGACCTGTTCTGAATTAAAACTCCCTGCTTTGCAGGATCGGCGATGCCGACAAGTGCACGCTTGAGCTTACCGTGCGCACTGCCGCCATTCAAGAAGCTATGCTCTTTTCATTGACGCTTACACCTTTCCGTACAGACCGTTTACGACAAGACGCTCGCGCGCTGGACGCAGTACGGCGACTGGTGAGCGTCGCTTGTCCAAGGAGAAGGATATGCGGGGTTGCTGACTTGCCCTCGCGCTTGACCAGGTACGACGCCTGCAACACAAATAACCTCGGCACAATTGTTCGTCGTCTAAAGTTCTCGGTCGCCGTCTCGTCCTCGTCCTGACATTGAGCCTTTCATTCATCCGACACCAGACCCAGACGGTCACCGACTCGCTAGCCGTCGGCAACTCAATGACCATTGGCACCGACATCTCGATTGGCATCGCCTCCGAAGGCCTTTCGCTTGGCGTCTCGCAGTCGTTCTCGCAGTCGTGGTCGACGACGCGGACGTTCACGACCGCCCAGTCAATTTCGGTTGCACCAGGCCAAGCAGGATCCATCAACCTCAACAAGCGGTTCTTCGTCGCTGAAGGCCGCGTCCGGATCAACTACGGCAAGACAAAGGGCGAGCACTACGTCTGGTACGTTTGCTTGCCTCTCGCGTGATCGCTGTTTCGTACGCTGACCCTCACGTGGGCCTTCCGCGCTCGCAGGTACTCGCCCTCGCAGACGATCTACACGCTTGACCCCTCTTCGTCCGACGTCTACTCGTCCAACGTCCTCGCATGCCCCGCGAGCGCGCCCGGCAAAGCGGCCTGGTTCTACAGCGTGGCCGAGTGGGACGAGGTCCGGGCTGGACCCAAGAAGGAGTACACGTACGAGCTCTGAGCGTGCCCTCAGTCTGAACTTTTGAAATCGCGGGAAAAGCCGTTCCATTCTCTCGCTATTCTCTTGGACGCTGGCCGTCCACCTCCCTTTCGATGCATGTGCTGCTTTCAACGCTTAGACACCGGCAAAGTGTCGCTACAACCAGCCAGCGCAGAACAGTGGCAGTGTGCATTGAAGATACAGTGTGGCTACGTTAGATGTGCGATTCATTCTCCCTCTCTCCTCGACCCGGATTGCCACCCTCTCCGCAGGCGACTCTTGTTGAGATCTCTGCAGCTCCAGCGCTTAGTCAGCCAGGGCGTCAATCAGGCTGCCGACCCCGCCAACGGCGCCAGCAACGGCGCCGGTGACACCACCATGGTGCTTGGCGTGCTCTTCCTCGGCGGTCCGAGCGGCCTGGGCAGCGGCCTCCTCCTCTTCGGTCAGGGTTGAGTCAATGCCGTGTCCGGTGCCGGCGTGCTCGGCAACGAGGCCCGGGGTGAGGAGCGGGGCGATAGCCTCAGTCAGCTGGCGGGGCCTGCGTGGAAAGAAGTCGGAAACAGTCAAGAGACGGCGAAGACAATCAGTATGCTTCCTCAGAAGGCAGACAGGACGGGCACGTACTTGACACCGAGCGAGCCGGCGAGACGGAGGATCTGGCTCTCAACCGTCTCCTCACGGCCAAAGTGGCCAGTGGGGTGTGAGCCACCGGCGGCAGCGGATGCGGCCGAAGCTTGGGCCTTCTGCTGCGAGACGCAATGGATCGAGGTGCAGGTCAGTACGGCTTAACGTGGAGATGGTCGTTTAGGCGTGTGAGACGGAGAGCGAACCTCGGCGATAGGCTGGTCAATGGGCTTGTGGCCGGTCATGAGGTTCCACCAGCCGCCGACCTCAGCAGACTGCAGCGAGAGGCGCCTGATTCAGTACCGAGAGAGCGGGGTCGCGAGCGTCAGCGCGACCGACCAAGGCTGCGGGAGCGGATATTGCACAGCGGAAGGCAGCAAAACGCACCAGACGTAGAAAGCCGAAACAGCGATGGCGGCAAGGACAAGCCGGCCAGTGACTGAAAGAGCGTTGCAAAGAGAAGAGTCAGCTGTAAAGCCTCGGCAAGCAGGATAGGATCTCAAGGCGACGCACATTGGCTGACGGGCGTCTGCTTGACCTTCTTGCCCTGCGGGCCGGCCTGGGCGTGGTCGACGCCGTCCGAGTCGGTCGTCGAGAGACCGCCGGTCTTGCGTTGGCGAGTGGTGGAAGCGGACATACTGCTACGGCTGTTGGGTTCGTACGGTGAGACGGTGATGGTAGGCAGGAGCTGATGATCGTTGAGAGGGTTCGGCAAGGGGAGATCCTGGCAGCGCGCCCGCAAAGGACGGACGATGACGACGAGCCGCAGAGGAGGAAACCGCGGGATATGCATCGACCCCGCCTTGTGCATTCTGCCTCGCGTTTCACGGGCCAGCTTCCGACACGCCCTCGTAGGCCTCGAACAGCCCTCACCTCGCCATCGCACGTCCGCTAGGTGAGTGATTGCAGCTGGACCACGAGCAGATGGAGCGGCTGGACTGATGCTTTGCCCGCGCCCTCAGATACCCCTCCTGTGAAACTCACCTGCTTCCAATCGCTCCAGACCCGTCCGACGCATACCTCCTTCTCTTCAGCAACCACCTTCTCGCCACCCATGCCCTCGCCGCCAAGAAACGTGACGCTCAACACGTCGATGGGCGACGTCACCTTCGAGCTCTACGTCGACCACGCTCCTCGAGTATGTCCTCGCCAAAGCAGCTGCCCGTCAGATTGTGTGCTGCAGCTCGCAGCACCCCCCGTCGGGCCTGGCCGTCGACCCTCAAGTCACGAGCTGACCCTCAGCCGTTTGCCAACGCTCGCAGACGTGCAAGAACTTTCTCGGCCTCGCCTCCAAGGGCTACTATAACGGCACCGTCTTCCACCGCATCGTCTCTGTGAGTCCCCTCCATGCCCGCCCAGATGGTTCCCCTTCGCTCAAACAGGTTGCGACAGCTCAGAGCGATCTGTCGGGCGCAGCTGCGCCTGAGATGGCTCTGAGCCAGTGGAGAGTCAGCAGAGCAGTCGTGGGCTACAGTGAGCTGGGTGCTCGATGCTGGAGTTGGCTGGTAGCGGACTGGACGGGGCATCGACCTACGCTACATCCTGGTGACAGTCGCTCAGATTCTGACATATTCGCCGCCTTCGTTCCTTGCCTCAGGACTTCATGATCCAGGGCGGCGACCCGACCGGCACCGGCCGGGGCGGAACGTCAATCTATGGCGAGAAGTTTGCCGATGAGCTCCACCCCGGGCTTAGGTTCACCGGTGCGGGCATCCTCGCCATGGCCAACTCGTGAGTTGCCTCCCCTCTCTGCTCGATTTGAGGACGATGCGCTGTGCACTTTGGACTTTGGCTTTGGGCGGGGCGACCGTCGGGAGGCTGGATCAGGTCTCCATATCACGATTGGTTGGCCTCGCCGACAATTGCTTGCCGAGCCGAACCCGTTGCATGCCAGGCCTTCCTCTGCGGCAGCTACATCTGGCATGTCGCGCCTCACGACCTACAGGCTTGAGTCCTGCAAGCGTACGACCGGCAAAACGAGTTCCAAATGATCACAGACTGCGAGCGAGGAAGCGGGGGCCGCTTGAGCTGGAGGGCCGCGTTCGGGCTCGAGGGCGGGGTCACGAGGGTTTCGCTAGACCACCTTTCTGACCGCTCCCCTTCCAATCATACAGTGGTCCCAACACCAACGGCAGCCAGTTCTTCATCACGCTCGCGCCAACACCGTTCCTCGACGGCAAGCACACGATTTTTGGCCGCGTCTCGAAGGGCATGAAGGTGGTTCAGCGTCTCGGCGTCGTCGGCACCGACGGCAATGACCGGTACGTGTCTTCATACCCCACGATGCTGGTCCTTGCTCGTCATCTGGGCGGAGACTGCAGCTGGCGTTTTTCAAGTCGACATACTGCTCTTCGACGGCCGGCTGACGCGTCTCGTCTGGATACATCGTCCCTCCTCTCAGCCCGACAACAGACGTCAAGATCTTCAGCGCAAAGGAGGAGGTTCCTACTGACTAGAGGAACCCAGCCGACGACCTATAGAGACGCTTGATGCGCGCCCCGGTGAACTTGGGTCCAGTGGCAGTTGAGCTCGCTGGCGAGAGCCCCAGGACGCGCGCGGCGTGACCCATCTGTCTGTGACGTGGTGGACCATGTCTGTACTTGTTTGAGTCGACTGGGCGTCTCGATGAGGGACGTTCGACCTGCTATAGGCTGGGTCGTGGGGGAATGCGCCTCAGCTGTGAGATCAGGGCCAGGGGCACAGGAAGGGGAGTCACGCACCTAGCTTGCTGACCGTCAAGGCCAATTGACCTGCGTCCGCCGAAACCTGCGTTAGATCCGTTGAACAGCCCGACGTGCGGCAAGAACGAGGCCTCGAGCTCCACGCACACGAGCTTCCGGCTGAGTGTTACCGGTCGCGTCAAGTAGCCTTTCAGGCAGAAAGGGGAGGTGAGACCGTTCCCCTTGTGAGTCGCGCCGCAGGAGCTTTGGCGCCCGCCCGCCTCCTTCTTGCACATCGCTGACGAGACCTGCTGCTGACGCTTCAGTCAGCGCGTGGAGGGACGTACTGCTGCCGACCTCAAGCGCCCGTCGTAGGCTCGTCGCCCAGCGGATGACCATCCGATTGGGCCCTTGAGCCCGTTATCTCCTTGGTAACCTCCTGCGGCCTGCGGCCTCCAAAGACTTTTTAGGAGAAATGGAGGACCCCTTCGCGGGGACGGGCGGAGTCCTTTGCTCAAGCGCTGACAGACACTGAAAGTAATGCGGCCTCCGACGTCTTTCTCGCCGAACCTCATTGACAGCCCCTGTATAATGCCCTTCTCTTTGAGACCGAAGTTATGCTCTCAGCTTGTCAGGCACCCAGCTTAGAGGCCGGTCGGAAGCAGCCGCCAGCAGCGTCCCGCACGCCGGAAGACGGTCGCGACACCGGGTGGGGGGCGCCTGTGTCTGGCCCGGCTTGAGCGAGCCCATCAGCTATCGGCCTGCCTGTGATCTGATGGCGGCAACGCCCTTCACGCAGACAAATGCTTCTGGAGCTCTGGCGCGTCAATGTGGAGAAGAAATCGTAACGCCCAGGCCTTCAGCACGCCATTCCAATCTCCCCCGCGCGCACACCCACCGAGGGGGTTCGAGTCTGCGGTCTTCATCGCGGTCAGGAGGATGTGTCCACTGTTTATGTGAGGCCCGGTGCCGCGTCGTGGAACGCAAGCCTGACTCGGCCCGACTGTAATCTATGGCCGAGCCAAGACGTGCGCCGCGCTGCGGAAGGCGGGGAGAGCCCCCGACCTCGGCCGACGTCCCTCGCCTCAGGGAACAGGGGTTGACAGTCCGAGCTGTCTCGGTCGGGGGCCCGGTCGAGGGAGAAAGAGGCCTAGGCTTCGCTTTCGCCGACGTCGCCAGAGAAGCAGCGCCTGCGGTATATCAGATGCAACGCGGCCATGGCCAGTCCCGAGCGGTGTAGGGGAGAGGTCAATCCACGTACAAGCGCTTGCTGTAGAAGCAACCGCAGCGCGAAGGGTCGATGAGGAAGCGTCATGGCTAATGTCAAGTCCTGCGCAGGCGAGTGTGGCTGCGAGAGTCGGCGGCCTGTCAGCCGTGCGGAACGGGACGCGTACGCCCCTTTGCGCAGACGATGGACCGCGAGAGCGGTTGACCGACCATCGGAGGCGAGGCCAGCCGTCACGAACCGCTTCGGGACGCCGAATAACGAAGCGCCTCATCCGGTCGGGCGGTTCGCTGTCAAGGCTGTTGACAAGAGCAGTCGGACTTTTTGCTTTCGCCCGCAGATCGGCGCCGACCGTGCGGGATGGCCAGCCTGCTGGTTCCGGTCGGAGCGATCGACGGGCCTCGTCCTTTTCTTGCTCGCTCGTTCGCCCCTCTCCCTCCGACGTCGGCCGTCCTCCCTTTGTACTTGCTGTCTCGCGCCACGCGCGCGATCCTCCTTCTCTCACCTCTCGTCGCTCCTCGGCACGGCTCAGCGGCTATCAGCTGGGCCGGGGGGCCCGTGGCGCAGTCGACCGAAACACGACCCCAACGAGGAGCTCTAGCGCACGCCGCTCCGTTTAAGGGTCCCTTTGTTGCCAGAGGATGCTAGCAGCGACAGTGTAAGAGAGGCGAGGGACGAGAGGGCGAGGGACTGACCGGGCTGACAGGGTTACGACGGCTGAATGCTTCTTCATGGAAATACATCGTGCAAGGTGGAGGGCCCGTTCGGTCGGCGGTGGGCTCGCCCGCTTGTGCGGCCAGAGCTCGTTTGGCCGGTTGGCCCGAGGCCGCAATCTACCAGGACAGAGGCGACGAGGCGTTGATTCTCTGCGTGCGCCCACCGGGGTTTCATCTGCCTGCCTTCAGCCACCGGTTCCCCTCGACCCTTCTTTCCGACTGACCTGCCATGGACGGGCGCCCGCCGACAGTCCGCCCTTCCCTTTGACAGAAAGTCGAACGCGCCCTCGGCGCTCGCAGCGTGCGAAGACGGCTGTCGCTCGGGAGGGAAGGTACTGAGCGAGGGGCCTCAACCGTTGGCCGGCCGGTAGTCGGGGACCCGTCTTGGATGCCTGCTCATCCCTCTCGTTCTTCCTCGACCGTCGGCTCCCCCTTCCTCGTCTAGGCGACAAGTCAAACGGTCTGTAAGACGACGACGATCCCTTCTTTCCCCCCTTCCTCTTCCTCCTCTTCTCGCCTTCTACAAGTTCCGTCCTCTCACCTCTTTCGCCATAGCCACACTTTCCGGCAACGCTCGACCCGCCCGGCCCGCCCGCAGTCCCCGTTCGACTCGTCGCCCCCATCAGCAGTCATTCTCTCCGGGCCCGCTCTGCTCGTCGATCTTTCTATCAGCCTCGACCATGTTTCCCCCTCCGGCCCAGAGGCGCGGAGGTAGCAAGAATAAGAAGCACCTGTCAATTCTCGCCCACTCGCCTAATCCGGTTTTGCACACGTCGACTTCTGAGCTCTCGCCGCTCTTCAGCCCTGCCGAATTCCTCGACCTCCTCAGGCGGCCAGCCGACGGCAGTTCGCGTGTACCGGCCTCCTCATCGCCGAACCACATCGCCGGAAACGGTCCTCGCTTGTCGCCGTTCGGCTCCTCCGAGCCGTCGCCGCTGCACTTCAGCCCAGGTCCCTCGCTGACTGAAGACAACGACGGGCCGTTCCGGTTTTCGCTCGAGGTCGATGCCGCCGGCCATGCTTCAGTCAGTGCCTCGTCGTTCAACTCTTCACGCTACCTCACTCCCTCCGTTTTCGCTGATCCTTGAAACCTTTTCGTAATTGTCAGATGCTGCCGCTGTCGCTACCCGGTCGGATTCCATTCAACGTCTGCGCGGGTAGTCCAGCTAGCCATGGCGGCGAGGGCCAAACTAGCCTGCTTTCGCCTCTCTATCTAGGTTCATTCCCGGGACCGGCTCGCGTTGCCAATACCGCTACGTCGCCGACGACCTCTCCCTCCGCTGTGTTCAGCCCCACATCGTCATCCGACTCGTCACTCGCGTCGCAGCCAACCTGGCACGTCAGGTCAGGTCCTCCGTCGATCTTCCTCCCGCCTCATGATGTTCCAGGAACGTACCACAATATCGGGTACTCTCCCGTCTACGAGACTCAGTCCGATACTGCTAGCCCGGTCGCTTCTGCCGTCCCCGCTCGCCGACCACCGCTCGTCAGCCACAATTCGGCTCCTACAGTTCCAATCGTGCAGGTCCGACCTTCAACCGCCGTGGTCTCACGTGAAAAAGATTCAGCAACTCTCAAGCCACAGCGGTCGGCGTCGAGTCTCAAGCTGCCATCGATGGGCGTCATCCGGCCCGAGCCCTCACCTACGTCGCCCGGCGTCGAGGATCTCGCCTCGCTTCTGCCGATCGTTCCTCGCAAGGATCTGCCCGGGACCAATAAGAAGAACCATGCTGCGACCCGGTCGGCCAACTACACGCCTCGGCCGCCCAACAGCTGGATCCTCTATCGGTCTGAGACTATCAAGCAAATCAAGCTTGCCAAGGAGCGCGGCGAGCAGATGCCGATCCCCGAGGCCGTCAAAAACCACCCCGACATCGCCAGCAACGACGGGTCCATGCCCATGGCCGACGTCAGTAAGATGGTCGCCGTTATGTGGAAGCTGGAGGGCAAGGAGGTCAAACTTAAGTACGAACAGCTGAGCGCGATCCGCAAGCTTGAGGTGTGTCAGATGACTTTCGCTTTTTCCCGAAACCATGATTGACCTTGTGTCACTCTTTTTATGTGACCTGAAGCACGCCGAGATGTACCCTGACTACAAATTCAAGCCGACGCGCAAGACCCCTGCGGTCCCCTCTGCGCCCAAGCCTCCGGCCAAGCCCAAACCGCCGCGCAAGGCAGCTCCGCCGCTTATCCAGTACCCGAAAACGACGCCCCGCCCCGCTCCTCCGCCCAAGTCGACTGAGATGCGCAAATCGACCGAGATGAAGGCCTCGTTATCTACTCAGTCGGCACCCGCCGGCGATGGCAAGACAACTGGCAAGAAAAAGACGCTCAAACGGACGAAAAAGTCACGGTCGACCCTTTCGTCGCGCGGGCCGAGCCCGGAGAAAATATTTGACGCTGGGAAGCACTCGCCCTCCGGCTGCCCGTACCCGGCTCCGACTGCCTCGCCGAGCTCATGGCCGGCGGGGGTCAGCCCGCACTCGATCCCGTCATGGACTGTTCCCGGCCCGGCTGATGGGCTTTATCACGCCCATGCCCCTTCGCAACCGCTCATCACCCCGACAGAGGTATGCCCGCAACGGTGCGATGGCTTTCGATTGCGCTCCTTTGCTAACCTTCGCAACTTCCTGCAGTACGCGCATCCCTATCCAGCTTACGGGACAGCCCCTTCGCACCACTCCTGGACTCCCGCTCGGACACCCGCGACCGTCTACTATCCGGCCTATCCGAGCACACCTATCGAGGCGATGTCAGCCACGCCTCAAGACCAATACCCGCACCCGGTTCCCTTCAACGCCTTCGCGGCCGACATGACCCATTACGACTATCCGAGCCCGGGCGGCCAGCCGGTTTCGTGCGAGGCTCCGCTTGCCTACCGCTCGCAGCTATCGCTGGGAAGGCCGCCCCCGGCCCCGCGCGCTAGCTTCGACGGCGTGGCTTATACCCAGATCATCTCGGACGCGTACGTTGACCCGGCCTATCACGGCGCCGAGTCGATCGAAGTCGCTGGCCGACCGGCCGAGGTGTTTGCCGGCCCGACGGCCGAGAGCTCGCTCGCGGCGACGTGGTCCCTCCTCGAGGAAGATGACGCGTCGGAGCCTGCACAGGACGAAGCGTCCGCTCATGGTTCAAGCGGCACGAGCTGGACGTCGTCTTCAGGCGAGTGGGTGATCGACGCGCCTTTCCAGCAACAGTGGCCCGCTCAAGGTCGATGATCGGCCCCGGCCCCGCCGGATCCGCTATTGTCGAGTCTCCAGCATTCAGTTGTGCTCCCCCTCTCCACCCCTTTCCGCTGCCTTACGCATTCGCTTCGCTCTGTAATTCTCCACGCGTCTTGATCTCTATCTCTAGCTGTAGATTCTCCGAAAAGCACGCTGCAGCCTCCGAGGCCTACGGCGCCTGCACCCATCCACTCGTTGCCACTCGTCTCACTCTCTTCTCGACCCTTCTTTGTAGCCTCTGCTGTATCTCGTTCAATGCACATCATATCCAGAACTCAGTCTTTAGACCGGACCTAAAAGCACTGCTCATCATTTTTTTTTCCTCTCTCCTTGTCATCCGCATGATTACCCTCAGAAGACCTGCAACCGAGAGGGGGTGGTGCGAGAGCTGGACATGGCAGCAACGAATTTAGACGCTTAAACGGACCGCGCACAAAATGCATATTACAGCCAGCTCTAGCAGCCCTAGATCGTCGCTTTGAGCCCACTGACGATGTTACTGGCTTCGAGCTCCTCATCCCGCTCGTCAAAGCTGCGTTGGTCGGCACGCAGGCTCGGAGCGTCGGCACCACTGCTGGTCGTCGCCGAACCGTCCTTGCTGTCGCTCGCGCCGTCCGGCCGAGGCTTGTCAGCGAGCTCTCGAAGTTCAACCGGCCGATTTGCCGCTGCCGCCTGGGCTTGCGCCTGCTGATGCTTTGTCGAACCTGCGGTTGACGACCGCCGGCGGCCCGAAGCCGTGCCGAGGAGCGCCTTAGGCGTCCCGGTCCGAGCCTCCTCGCCAAAGCGCTTCTCGTCGCCATCATTCGATCCCTCCTCGGGGATCTCTTCGATGCCAAGCGCACCCTTGAGTTTCTCCTCGACCTCGGCGACCTTCTTCGTCCGCTGACCGCCCTTCCAGACGATCACGCCGGCGACAATGCCGCAAAGGAACGAGGCTGGGATGAGGCAGCCGGTCGTCCAGGGCGGCCGCTGTTTGAGCGAGCCCATGCGGAGGAGAATGCGGCCGTCCGAATAAGCCGACAGGCCCCACATCGTGCCGCAGAGCATGCACTGAAACCACGAGTTGAGCGACATAAACAGCGTGTTGAGCAGAGCGAGCTTGATCGGGAACGCCCGGTGCGTCTCGGTCTCGTGCGGTCTATACCACGTCTGAGCAAGCGGGGCGGGAGGAAAGCGTCAGCGCTCGAGGCGTGGTGACAGCAGTCAGGTCATCTCGCGCACCTGCGAGGCCGAGAATTTGGCTTGCTGGTGCAGAAGCTGCTTCTGCTGCTTGTCGGAGAGTACCTACGGGATTAAGATTGCTGTCAGGGAGCCGCACCGATGCTGAGGCCCCGTTGACCAGACTAACCTGAACAAAGTCCTTGTCGAGCGTCGGATCGGGCAGATCGTCTGGGTTAACCGGACAGGGCAGCTTCTCGGCGCGCATCCGCTTAAGCGTGAGGCGCTGAAGGCGCCAGATGGTAAAGATGCGGTACGTGTCGAGGAGGCGCTGCGGGAAGAGACCGACCTAGAGGTTGACGGATGCTCAACGCAATCAGCAAGGAATTATGACCCAAACAAGGCTCAGCAAAAGCGACGCACTCCGGTAATGGTGAAGAGGCCATTAACGACTTGCGACGAGATCTCGACCCACAGATCGTTCGTGTACTTATCCTTGACCGGGATCCACTTGGCCAGGAAGAAGACGATGGCGGCGCCCCTGAGGTGCAAGCAGTGCGCTGGAGATCAGCCCGGGGACGGCCACAATTAGCACATAACACAGCGCACCAGAAGACGACGGCGATGCCTGACAATAGAGATTAATATCATGATCAGCAAAAGCTAGCAAGCGAGCGTGAAAGGGATCCCCATCGGACACACCATAGAAGAAGAAGAAAACTCCGAGCGGTGTCAGAAGGAACTTGCCGAGGCCCTTCATTGCCCGCTTGAACTTTTGTCGCTTCGTGAGAACGTCGACGACGTGCGCGTCCAGCGGGTCGTCGTGTGACAGGCTGACATACGTCGCCGTCGACCCTCGCCGGGGCCGTCCGCTGCCCCCGGTCAGTGAGCCCATGCGGGCACGGCCACTCGTCGAGGCCGTCGTCGATGCGCGGCGGCGGCCAGGCTTGGCGTCCGAGGCTCTGCGACCGGGAGTTCTCGATCCGGGCGTGCCGGCCTCTTCGCCGCTCTCGCTGATACGCTCCGGTCGAGCTCCAGGTGGCAGCAGCTTCTGCGAGTCGTTGAGCTCAACCTCGGATGGAATCGTCTGTAGCTGCGGGATGCTTAGCGTCGCCCGTGTCGACATGAACCCCGGCAGGAGGATCGATGAGGCAACATTCTGAAGGTGTGAGACGACGGACACGGTTGGGTCTATGAGGCAGGTGTAGCAGGTCAGTCAGCGCGGAGGCGCATGCCGGAGGGCGCCAAAAGTAGACACTCACCGATGCAGTCGAGGTGGTCGACGATAGCATCGTGGTGATTCTCGCCGACCTCGGCCGGGTGCTCCGCATCGACGTCCTCGTCGGTTTCGCTGAGCTCATTGCGGCCTGCAGCAGGCACGACAGCGTGCGCCGCCGCCCAGGACGACGTCCGAGGCCGGCCGCTCGCCTCAAGAGCATCTTCGTGGTCGAGCATGCTCTCAAGAGTTCCCCGTCGCCGACCTGGGCCTGCTGACTCTTGATCTGGGAGGCGCACAGAGACCGGCACGCCAGGTCCACCGTTCGAGGATCGCGAGGACGAGACCGACGCCCGACGGCGCCGCGAATAATTGCCGCCGCTTGGCAGCTCGTGCGGGGACTCGACGTGCTCAGTCGCAATGACCGGCGCGAGAGAGTATGAGGCCTTGCGTGCTGGTGGACCCGGCGTCGTCGTCGAGGTCGGCGTGAAGATCGAGTTGATGGTCCGCGACCGTGCGCGCGGCGGCTGCCGGGTCGCTCCGGAAGTGTCAAGTCGGCTCAGGACAGGCCGTCCATCCCTGCCCTGCTGCGGACTCGCGACCGGAGCAGGCGAGAGGGGTCCTGATCCGCGGCGGGGACCGCTGGCGGGCCCAATGTTAGGATCGAGCGACGGAAGGCGCAAGTCGTCTGGGTCGACTCCTCGCCGACCGGCCAGTGTCTCGCCTGCGTCGCCTGTCCCGAGGAAGGCGCCTTCACTCTCATCGCCTTCGGCAAGGTCAGCACGCCGGACGGATGAATCTGGCGTCGGTGGAAAGAGCGGCGGCGGAGCAGTGACGCTGACGAGGTTGCGGTTGACGCTCGAGGTCGTCGAGCTGCGGTCTCGGCGACTATGGTAGAAGGAGGCGATAGCCGGTGCTGGTGTCAGCTCCTCCGGTCAAGGGCTGGCCACTTGAGGTCGCTTGAGCGATTCCGAACACTGAACGCACATCCGGACGTTCTGACTCATCTCCGAAGCCCAGCAGGAAGGTTATGATGCGAGTGAGGAAGCTCTACCTGCGTAAGGTAGCCGGGAGAGGGTGTTGATCGAGCTGCGGGTGCTAGAGCAGCGGCGCGGGGCCCAGAGTCAGCTTCATAGCGAGTGGACGCGGATGTCTCTCGACCGTCGGGCAGCAGGAAGACGCACTCCCAGGCTGGACGGCGTCGCTGAAGATTACGTGCAGTGTTTCCTGTGCCCTGTTAGTAGAGTGAATGTGGTGAAAGGCAGAGAAGGAAGCTGCTGGGCTGACGTCGGTCGCATCCGGTCCCGCGCGCCAGGTCGCCGGCGGCCGCGCCGAAACGGCCGCGGCCGGCGAGAACTGTTGGCCGTCGGCGGGCGGTGTGATTAAGGGCCATTGACACGACTCATGCATCGTCTAGGCACTTCTCTCATCGACAAGGCGAGAGCAAACGACAGCAAATGCGCATGGATGGAAACGACGACGAAATTCAAGAGTTGCGACAGGCGAAACGACGCAAGGAGACGAGACAATATAGAAAAGAGAAAGGGGCACGCTGGAACCTTTGGCAGGTCAGGTGGCGAAAGGAGCAAGACGAAGAGCGAAGGAAGATGTCCGGGGAGAGAGGGCGGAATAGAAAGGGATGCGACGGGGGCGACGTCACTTACAGACGGACAAGAAGTGCGGTACACGGACAAGGAGGTGGCACAGCCGAGGGCGGCGGAGGATATGAGCGGCAAGAGGAACGGACTTGATGTGGAGATTGACGAGAGGACGAGTTTGCGATGGGCCTAGGTGCGAACGACTAGAGCGGGATGGGATATGTGCAGGTGCAGACGTCGGAGAGAGCCGATGAGGTCCGGAGGTGCCGGGTGCGTTTCAAGGCGATTTGGCCTAGGCCGCAGAGGCCTGGGCGTTGGCGTGCCTCTGGAGCTTCTCGTCGGGCGAGAGCGAGGTTTGCGAGGTCGAGGGCGTCATGCCGAACCACGAAGCCGATGCCTGGCCGAGGTCGGGCGAGGGAGGGCTGCCGACCACGGGCGACTGCATGGGGGAGATGAGCCGCGCCGTCGGGGGCTGGACGCTCAGCGGGACGGCGCCGTCGGAACGGCGTGAGGCGACCTGGGGTCGGGTGGGCATGTTGGCAACTACAGCGGCCACGAGGGACAGGAGGGGAGGCGGTCAATACGAGGGCCTCTTCGAGAGGTTATGAACGCGGTGATTACGCACCGACGGGGCCAAGGACCTCCTGCTCGTCCTCCTCGCCAAGGACCCAAGGGGTAGCCTCGGGCGCGACGCGCATGTCGAGATTAGTCGCGACGGGTCCGGCGACCGACCAGCGGCCCTTGGTGTCGGCTCCGGCTGGCGGTTGACCGAGCGAGAGCCGCGAGCCGTTGGGGGCCTGGTAGCTCTTCCGCGAGCCAACCGTCTGGCCGGCCGAGGCCGTCGCCGCAGGCGTCAGATTGATCGCCGACGTCTTTGAGCCGGACCGGACGTGGTGCGTGTAGGTCGAGGTCGGCCGGGTGCCCTCGCTGAACGAGACGCGGACCGAGCCACTGCCAGCGAACGACGCCCGAGGCGGCTTCTCAGCGTACTCGTCGCCGGTGTAGGGAGAGCCTGGCGGGGTGTCGTCCCCGCGGTAGACGCCCCGCCCAGCAAAGTTGGGTGTGCCAGAGTGCATCGACATGACCGTCCGACGGTCGCCGCTCTGGCGCATGTCGGGTGTGCCCATCGCCGACTCGTGCATCGAACCCCGCCACTCGGTTGAGATGCGGCTCATGCGCTGGTCTGCAGGTCAAATAAAAGGGAGAGGAATCAGTTGATGGAGTCGGACGTGGGCTGACGCGTCTATACTGACCGACGGCGGCACTCCAGCGCTTCGACTTCTTGGCCTGCTTTTTACGGATCCAGAGGACGTAGAAGGTGGCGGCCGCGGCGATAGCGACGACGGGGAAGAAGACGGCAGCGAAGATGCTGCCGGCGGGGAGGGCGGACGAAGGCTCCTTGCTGACGACGACCACGATCGGGTCCTTCCGGACGGCGGTGCTCGCAGCGGCAGCGGCGGCCGCGCCGGTCGACTCGGGAGGAGCCGTGTAGACGACCTTGAAGACGGGACCGGCAGCGACGCCACCGACAAAGGCAGGCACGGCCGAGTCGCCGTTGGCGAGCGTCATCTGGACGTCGACGTTGGATGCTCCCTTCCACCAGGAGGGGTCGAGCTTGACGGTGTGCGAGCCATCGGCGACCTTGATGCCCTCGAGGCGCTGCAAGGTCCGGTCGGAGAACCGAGATCAGTTAACATGGCCTATTCGATGCTAATCCTGACGGCCATGTACCTGAAGGAGCGGGACAGCCAGATGAGGCGCCTGGATAATCATCGTGGCGACACTGAAGGACAGGCACTGCGGAGCGCGATCGCATATGATCAGCAGTCGGCTGATCGAGTCAGAGGAACTTCCAACGTACGCTCGGGTCCCACTCAAACTTCAGCGATCCAGAAGCAACGTCGAACGTCGTGTCCTTGGTCGGGTAGGTGTAGAGTGTGGCCGTGTCGCAGGTGGCGGCTTCAGCATGGGGTTGAGGAGCGGTTCGTCAGCTCCTACGTGCGCGAATCCGGGCTGGTCACTCAACGATCCTTCACACGACTGAGCTCAGAGCGCGGCGCCAGCAGTCGACAGCGCCGCTTTGAATTGCCTGTACCCTTGCGCCAGCAGCGCGCCGTCCGTTGTTGTCGACCGATGTTGACGGACGAGGAACACGCTTTTCCTCCCGTCGCCCGGCGCCCCATCGTCACCGCAGATCGCCCTGACCCCCGCCCGGCTCAGGACACCCCTCCTCACGCAACGGCCGCGCAAAAGGATGATGAGGACGTACCTCGCTCGGTAAGGGACCGAGCCTGGACGCCGAGCTCAGCGTGCTGCTCCCGACGGGAGACCTTGGCCATGGTCATGTTGCTGGTTGGAGAGGAGTGGAGGGGGGGGGGGGGGCTGCAAGGAGGTGCAGCTGACGGAGGGCGGAGAAGGGAGTCGGAGCGAGGAAATCTGCTGAAGAGCGACGGTGTCCGATGCAAAGTGTTGAATCGGATAGCTTGAGGGACTATACAGCGGAGGAAGCCGGTGCTTGCGGGTCGCCCTAAGGGAGAGCTTGGTTGAGTCTTGAAGAGGGGTCAGAGGGAGGAACAGGGATTGCAAGGGCGTGCAAGGTCTTCCGGCGGGGAGGCCGCGAAAGCAGCCGCGTGAAGGCTCGATCGCCTCTTTTCCCTCCGCGCAGCAGCCCACCCAAGGAGAAGAAGTCGCGCCCGAGGCCGAGCAGCTGCCGGCAGGACCCGACGAGCCTTCAACACCGCCTGCCAGACACTGACAGGCACCTATCCTTCCGTACGACCATGTCAAATATTGATGGATCTTGATGAGCGTCGGGTCTGGCCAAACGCGCTGACCTCAGGCGGCGCCGAGGCGATCGATACGCCCACCAGAAGCGCCGAATAGTCACTCAACAGGCCGCGCGCTCGCTCCTCTGCCCTCCGAAGATCGCCTGATGACAAGATTCGGCCAGCGCAGGCTGTGATCCATCTTCCTCTCTACATCTCTACAGGGAAGTCCCTTGAACGATAATTTCTCCCCTCGGCCGATGATCCGCGGTTGAGGAGCGTGTGAGACGGCTCCTGCGGCCGGCGCGGCCGGTGACGACCCCGCCTCCGCGCGAGATGCCCGGCCCGCAGCACCTTGAATAGACTCAACCACGGCAGAGCCGACCGCGGCCGGCTTCGGTCAAGGCTGTTATATAGGGCACGCCCCTTTTGACCGACAGACTCTTTCTCTCGACTACGACCTCGACGCCCTCCCTCTTCTTCGGCATGCTCGTCTCGCTCGCGTCTCTCGCCGCCGTGGCCTCCTCAGCCAGCGTCGTTTCGGCAACGACGTACCCGCTCGTCAAAATGTACAGCGGAAGTTCGTTCTTCGACGATTGGACCTATTAGTGTGGCCGGCTCCTCTAGCCTGTACTGCGTCCGATTGCTCGCTGACAAGCCCTCGCACCTGCCCAGCGGCCACTACGACAACCTCACTTCGGGCGACGTCATCTTCGCCAACGCGTCGGTCGCAACCTCATCCAGCAATCCACTCACTTACAGTGCGTTGCGTCCTGTATCTATCCGCTCTCATCAGGCTGTTGATCGGCCTTTGCCGCTCCGCGCAGTTAACTCGGCCGGCAACGCTATCCTCAAGGTCGACAACACGACGACGGTCCCTTACAACGAGAAGCGCAATTCGGTACGCTTGGCGTCCAAGACGGCGTTCGGCGTCGGCTCAGTCTGGGTGCTCGATGCTCTACACACGCCTTACGGGTGCAGTACCTGGCCCGCCTTCTGGAGCGAGGGAACGGGAACCTGGCCGACGACGGGGGAGATCGACACGTTTGAGGTACGCCTAGGTTGCTTGGCTCGCCGGTGCGAGCGGCCCTGCTGACCACTCTCCTGTTCGAACGCTTGCAGGGCGTAAATCTGCAAAGCGGGGCACGGTACGCATTCCACACGTCAACGCACGGCTCGTCCAGTTGCCAGCTGTCGTCGACGGCGAGCATGTCGGGCACGATCAACGGCACCGACTGCCTCTACACGGCCAACGACAACGGCGGCTGCGCCGTCGCCGACAGCGACCCGGCCTCGTACGGCGAAGACTTTGCAAAGGCCGGCGGGGGCGTCTACATTACCGAGTTTGCCGAGTCGGGCATCAAGTGCGTCGCGCCCCTGTACGATGTCGCTCGGAAGCAGGCTGACGTCGATCCTGCGCACCTTTGCAGCATCTGGTTCTTTCAGCGGGCCAACATCCCGACGGCCATCACGAGCGCAAACGAGACGATCGACCTCTCGTCGCTGGGCACGCCTGCCGCCACGCTCGGCGACTCGTCCTGCGATATCGACACCTACTTTGGCGGTGCGTCCTGAATGCGCCTAGCCCTTCCGTCTTGGCACGAGGCATCGCTGACTGTGACTCTTGTGACACCTTTAGCCCAGCGGCTCATCTTTGACATCACCCTCTGCGGCACGTGGGCCGGTGCGGCCGCGACGCTCGAGGCGACCTGTCCGGCCCTGAACGGCACCGCCACCTGCTATTCGACGTACGTCATGGGCAACGGATCCAACTACGCCAACGCCTACTTTGAGGTCAAGTCGCTCAAGGTCTACGGCGTCGTCGCCGGCTCGTCAAGTTCGGCGTCGAGCGGCACGTCGACGGTGGAATCAGCAGCGGGGCCCGTCGTTGGTCGCTCGCCGCTCCAATGGATCACGGCGAGTGCAGTGGGCGGACTTGTCCTGCTCCTGACGCTCCTGAAATAGAGTATACCTCAACGATAGATGCGATCCTGCACGAACGAACTTTGACGGAAGAGTTTTACACACATTGGCCGCGGCCGCCAGCCCACTTCTTCGTGTACACCCAATCGAGGCCGTGCGCTGTTGTGTGGCCCGAGCCGATGGCGGCCCGGTACCAGAAGGCGGCCTCGCGCCTGTCCTTCCTGCCGCCGGGGCAGCCGAGGGCCGTCTCGAGGCAGCGGGCGGCGGCGACCATCGCGTCGGGGTCGCCCAGGCGCGCGGCGACGAGGAAGGTCGAGAGCACCTTGGCATGATCCTTGAGGAAAAGGGACGGGGGGCGATGCAGGGGGGTCGTCAGCTGCAGGACTAAAGCAGAGGCCAAGTGAACGGTCCTCGAGGAGGGGAACAGCGAACCTTCTTGCAACCCCAGCCATGAAGATGGCTCTGGGCGAGCTCGAGGATGGCGACGACAACTTCGGACCCGACGACGGCGACCGGCCCGCCGGCGTCGGCTCGGAACTCGGGAGCGACCGCCGAGGAAAGGTCGGCTGCGCGCTGGAGAAAGTCAAAGGCTTGCCCGCTCGTCCTTGACGACGCCCCAGCCCGAGCGGAGGGCGAGGCCATAGCTGCCCGTGTCAAAGACCTCCCGCGCCCGCCCGCCCGCTGCCCCTTTTTTCCTCTCCTGACCCCCGGCGGACGCCCTCTCGCCTCCTCAGAGCGCACGCAAGATCAAAACGTCGGCATGACATCTCTCTCTTTATATCTAAGAAGGCTCCAGGATGAATCGAACCGGAGACCGCAAGGGATCAACAAGGAGAACGCAGGAGGGGTCAAGACTTCCTTGTGCTACGGCTCCGGCGACGATCCCAGCCGCTAATGCTGCTGCTGCTGCTGCTGCTGCTGGTGCGACGGCGGCAGTCGGAAGGCCGACTCGCCAGCGTGCCTGGCCTCAGCCATGCGCGTCCACGCCCGGTCGTACTGGTTGGCGGCCTTGACGACGACGCCGAGCCGTTCGGCGCAGTCGAGCACCTTGGGTACGGGGGCAAAATAATGGACGCGACGGGGGCACGCGAAGCACGAAGCACGAGGCACGGGCACGGGCGGGGCGTCGCGGGGAGAGGGAGGGGGGCGAAGGACGAAGCACGGTTTTTTTGGGGGAGAAGAGGGCGAGAGGCGTCAGACGCTGGCGCGAGCGCTGGACGGAATGAGAGGGAGGGAGGGAAGGAGGAGGAGAGATGCCGGGAGGGAGGGGGAGAGGGTTCAAGAGGTGAGGTGAGAGGTAGGAAGAAAGAGAGGAGGGGAGGGGGAAAGGAGGAAGTAGGAAGAAATGGGTAGGGGGGGGTGGACGCACAAAGTCGGCGTTGCGGAGCAGCTCGCGAGCGACGAGCGCAACGTCGGCCTGACCTTGCCTGAGCGCCGACTCGATCTGCTCGGCCGAGGTGAGGAGACCGACGGCGCCGACGAGGACCGAGGGGACGGCCGTCTTGATGGCGGCTGCGAAGGGGACTAGATGGGAGGGAGGAGAGGAGGGTGTCAGGTTGGATGCGTGTGTGTGCGTGGGTGTGGGTGTGGGTGTGGGTGTGGGTGTGGGTGGGTGCTGAGGTGGGGCAAGGGGGGTTGCAAAAGGGAAAGGAGGGGGGGGGGGAAGCTGGGGAGAGAAAGAGAAGGTAGCGAAAGAAACGACCGCACGTTGGTAGCCCGGACCGACGGGGATCTTCTGGTCGATCGTCGCGCCGCCGCTCGAGGTGTCGATCAGGTCGACGCCGGCCTCCTGTAGTGAGAGCGGGGCAAGGCGAGAGGAAAGGGGGAGGGAGGGAGAGGTTTGAGAGGGAAAGGGTGGGGGGGGGGGGGATCAAGGTCAGGGTTCGCTGACTCCCAGGTCGTGTGAAGGGGGAGGGGAAGGGAAGGAATGCCCTCGGCGGGAGAAAAGCGAAGACCGAGGCGGTGTTCTCAATGAAAGAAGGAAAAGAAGGGAAACGGACCTGGAGAGCCTTGGCGAGCAGGATGCTCTGCTCGATCCCCCACGACCTCCACTCGCCCGTCTCTTCATCCCTCTCCCTACCGTCCGGGGGCGCCCAGTCGCTCGCGCTCAGCCGGTAGAACAACGGCTTGTCGGCCCCCCAGGCCTGCCGGACGGCCCGGGTGACCTCGAGCGGGAAACGGATCCGGTTCGAAAAGGGACCCCCGTAGGCGTCGAGACGGACGTTGGAGAGGGGCGAGCAGAAGCTGTGGAGGAGGTAGCCGTGGGCGCCGTGGATCTGGTTGTTCCCCCCCGACCCACCCCATGGACCCAGGCGTCGAGGAGCGGGTGCGTGGCGTGGCGCGGATCGTCGAAAGACGTAGGAGAGGGAGGGGGAGAAGGCGTTCCGTCAGTAAGCAGGGAGTCTCGAGCAGCGGCAGCCCCTTCCCTCCTCCCCCCAGTCCGCTGACCCGGGCGAGCGAGTGGGCGCGCGATCGAAAGGGAAAAAGAGGGCGGGGGAGGAGGAAAGCTAGCATCATGAGAGAGAGCGCGCGCCAACGCACGCACGCACCTCGATAAAGTCAAAGCCAATGCGCTTGGCCCGACCGACCGCGTCGACAAAGGCCTGGACGACGGTCGTCAGGTAGGCGACCGTCGCCTCCTTGGGCTGGCCGTAGGTCTCGGCGAACGGGAGAGCCGAGGGGGCCCAGACTTGGATGGATTAAATGGGGCGCCGAGAGGAGGGAGATTGGAATGCGGAGTGGGGGAGAGGGAAGGGGGAGACAGGACGAAGGGTGGACGATCAGGAGGGGAGAGAGAGGGAGAGGTCAGCCGTTGGAGGGGAGGGGTTTTTTTTCCGGCCCCGTCGACCGTCGACGAGCGCGAGCAAGGAGGGAAGGAAGAGAGAGAGAGAGAGAGAGAGAGAGAGAGAGAACGAACGGTCATCAGGCCAGCCGCCGTGCTCTTTACCGACGACCCGGCTGCCACCTCCCGCCGCCGCCGTCGTCGTCGGGACCCAGGGCGCGGCCGTGCTCGCCTTCCTACCCGCATGACCGAGCTGAACGCCGATCCTCGTCCCCTGGCTCCTGACGAAATCCACGACGCGTTTGGCCGGGGCGATCTGATCGTCGGACCAGAGACCGAGGTCCTCGGGTGAGATGCGACCTTCGGGGAGGATGGCCGAGGCTTCGACGATGAGCGCTCCGACCCCGCGTGAGGCGAGCGCGCCGAGGTGGACGAGGTGCCAGTCGGTCATGCAACCTGCAGAGGCCGAGTACTGGCACATGGGCGAGGCCCAGATCCGGTTCTAGCGTGTCGCAACCCCCACCCAAACGGTGGCCGAGGCCGAGGGAGACGAAAGGGGGAGGGAGGGGGCGAGGGCGGTCAGCCTTCTTGTGGAAGAGGGCGACAGGTAGGCAGGCAGCCAAGGGAGTCGGTTTGAGCGGTCGGGCGGGCGGCAAGGCTTCCCCCCCTCGACAAACGACGGCGATCGCGACCCGGCGGCGACACCACCTACCTTGAACGTCATCCCCCGGATCGTCAGCGGCTCAAACGTCTGGATGCCCTCGACGCCGCCCTGGCTCGCGTTGGCTTCGACGAGGAGCGTTCCGACCGGGGGCGTCGTCAGCGGGAGGAACTCTTGGGAGATTACGTTTCGGGGGGGGGGGGCAGATTGAGGTCAGCCGAGAGGTGGGATGGGGGTTGCCCAGCAGGAGCGAGCGAGCGTAGGGGTTGCCTAGGCAGAGCGAAGGAGAAAGGAGGAGGAGGAGGAGGAAGGACGGACGGGGGTAGCCAGGCACGCCCTCGTTGAACGGCTGGCGGGTTGGGGAGGCGGTCCCTTTGGTCGTCTGCTGCTGAGGAGCGGGCGTCATGGCTGCTGCTTGCTTGCTTGCGTAGTAGAAGGCGGTTCAGGTAGATGGACTTGAGGGGTTCGAGTCTGTTGTCGTTTGCTTTCCTTGACAGCTGTCGGCCGTTCGCTCCTTTTGAAGCTGAGAGCTGCTGCTGCATGCGGCATCTCCGCCGCCGGCTTTCTCCGAACCGGGAGCCCCACTCGCCCGCCCGTCGTCATTGGTCAGCAACGCTGTCCCTGCCTTCTCCTCTCCGGGCTACTCGGGCTCGGCATCGGCTCCGGTTCCACGACTTTTTCTTTATTTGGTCCGCTCTCCCACCCCTCTCTCTTTCTCTCTCCCTCGGCCCGGTCCCGCCCGAGCCGAGCCGAGCCGAGACCCTCGCTCGCGGCTTCTCCGTTCGCTCCTTTAGGCAGGCGAGCAGCTGGCTGCAGCCAGCCCCGAGAGTCAGGGCTGGAAAAGCCGATGCGGGACGGTAACGGTAACGGTCACAGTGCAGGGTGCGGAGTGTCGTGTCGTGTCGTGGTAGCGAAAGGGAAGGAACGCGCGCGCTCGAGAAGTCCTCCTCCAATCGAATCGAGCGAGCGAGCGTGGGCGAGAGAGAGAGTAGTAGTGCAAGAGAGATTTGAAAAGGTGAAAGGGAGGCGTTGGACGGACGTTTAGTGGCGCTGCAGTGCATGCGCGGACGAAAGGGAGCGGCGCCTGCATGGCCATGGTCGACCTGGCACTGCAAGACGGACGGATCGGATCGGACGGACGTTGCCGGCCGAAGGGGCGCGGAACGGAACGTCCGACACCCCCTCCCTCCCTAACGACCGACCGAGCGAAGCTGCGAGAGATAGACGTCTCAACTCGCGGGTCGCGGCGTCAGTCGGCCAGCGGATCGAACCCCCCTGATCCGTCGTTGTGCATGTCCTCCGCGCCCTTCCCCCACGGTGCCGTGCCGTGCCGTGCCGTGCCGTTCCGAATCGAGAGGGGCTGGCTTAGGAGTGCCCGACCAACCGACCGGCCGATCTCCTCCGCTTGCTGCCTCGATCCCTGCCTGCCTGCCTGCTCGCTAGCCAGCCAGCCAGATGAACAGACAGACAGCCAGACAGACAGACAAGTCATGAGCGGCCAGAGCATGATGGGCTCTTGTCTTGCATTGCGTCTGAGTGTTTTGAGTCCGCCCGCGCGCGAGCGAGCGAACTCTTAACGATCGAGTCGAGGACGGACGGGGAACAGGGCACCGCACACTCCCGTCGGCGGTCGGTCGGTCGGCCGGCCGGCCGGGCGAGAAAGGGGGAAAAGGGAAAGAAAAGAGCGGACGTTTCGGATCGACTTGGATTTCCTTTCGAGGGCCGGGCAAGGGGACAGACGAGGGCGGCAGACGACGTGCATGTCATGAAAGAAGAATCAGGGGGGTGGGGGGAAGTGAATCTTCCTTGAGGGGTCTCTAAAGGGGTTTTTTTTCGAAGCGGACCGTCTAAAGAGGAGGAAGGGGGAAGGGATTGGGGGGGGGGGGGTCCCAAGCAGGATGGATGGGATGGGAGAGAGATCGCACGCGGGCGGAAGGAAGGGGTTTGGGGGATTTTGTGGAGGGCCAGGAGGGGGTGTAGAAGGAGGAAAGGGGAAAGCAGGCAAGAGGGCAGGCGAGCAGGGGGGTCGAAAAGGGTGCAGAAAAGAGCAAAGCGACCCTCCTCGTCGGTCATCGGTCGGTCGATCGAATCGATTGATCATCCACCCGTCCGTCCGCTTGTCTGCTCGCCCGTCCGTCGGCCAGGGAGGTGTCTCCCTTCTCAGAGCCGGGGGTCGATCTCGAGACCAAGGTTCTTGAGACCCATCTGCGAGAGACGGGGTTTGAAGGAGTCGGGAAGGGGGTCAGCGTCCGATCGCGTGGGTGTGTGGGTGCATGCGAGGGAAGTGATGAGGGGGAAGCTGGAGAAGAAGGTGGGCCGGGAGGTAGAAGACGGGGGAAGGGGGGGGGGGGGGGACAAGAGGGTTGACGGAGGGCGGAGGGGGGAAGGGGATAGGTGGAGGGACGAAAGGGCTCTTGGCGGAGGGAGGGGGGGGGGGAAGGAAACGCACCATGCCGACGGCCTTTCGGCTGAGGGCAGGCAGCTTGCTGCAGCCGAGGACCTCGACCGCGTACGTTGTCGCGATCTGGATCAGCCGCTGCTTGTTCTTGATCATGCCGTTGCTGTGTGCGCGGACGGGGTGGAGAGAGGGGAGCGATGCGATGTGCGAAGATGACCAGAGGTGAAGTCGTCAGCGTCGCGTCGAGTCGATCCAGTGTCCAGGTTCCAAGGCAGGAGAAGGGTGGGAAGGGGGGAAGACAAGCGTCGACGAGGAGGAGGAGACGCACTAGTAGCCGAGGTGGGCCGACGACGCCTGGTTCTTCTTGTCCTGCTCGACCCGACCCATCGCCGCCTTCATCACCGCCGTCATCTCGGCCAGCTGGACCGGGACGGGCGAGGCCTTGAGCGGCAGCTTACGCATCTGAGGCTTGGCCAGGAACGGGAGCTCGTCCTCGGTCAGGATGAGGGAGCCCCGACCTTCAGCTCCGGCGCGGGCGGTCCGACCTAGGTTGTTGGAACGGCGCGTTAGCAAAACACCAGTGAGAAGAGAGAGAGAGAGAGAGAAGGGGGGGGGGGGGCAAGGGGTTTTGGATGACGCAAAGGCGGAAGGGGCAACGCACCTAGCCGATGCACGTACTGCTCGGGGTTCATCGGAACGCCGACCTGGAGGACGTAGCCGACGCCCTTGAAGTCCATCCCGCGGGCGGTGACGTCGGAGGAGAAGAGGATGCCCGACGTGCACGTTTTAAAGGCGGCAGACGAGCGTTCGCGGGCCGGCTGCGACATGCGGCTGGGTGGGGACGGAAGGGTAAGGTTGAGGGTGAGTGAGTGAAAGGGAGGGCGGGGGCAACATCAAGAGGGGCGCGCGGGGCGCAGGCGGGGGGGACGGACGACTGGATCTCCCACGTGTTGCCGAGCGTGAGCTGCTGGGCGGCCTCGTAGAGGATGCCGGTCCCGCGGGCGGTCGGGAGGAAGACCATGATCTTGTAGTCGGCCGGGTGAGCGGCGATCTCCTCGGCAATCTTGGCGAGGGCGGCCCCGTAGATCTGCTCCCAGGGGACGACGAGCGTGTCCTGCGGTACCCGCTCGTGCGTGTTTTCGTCCTCGGGCCGGATCGCCGAGAGGTGCTTGTAGGTCGGTAGGAGGGCGACGCTGACGACGTCCTTGAGCGAGCTCGGAACCGTCGCCGAGAAGAGGAGCGACTGACGCGGGTGCGTCGATCGGTCGGGCAGGCCGCGGCAGATCTTGACGATCTCGGGCTTGAAGCCGGCGTCGAGCAACGTGTCGCCCTCGTCGAGGATAAAGTGCCGGACGCCGGCCAGCTTGCTCGCGAGGCCAAAGTTACTGATGAGGTCGTTGAGCCGGCCGGGCGTGCCGACAAGGATATCGCACCCTTGGGCAAGGTTGCGGACGTCGGCCTTGACGTTGGTCTGCCCGTAGACGGTCTGGACGTTGAAACCCTTTGGGACGATGCCCTGAGCCTCGACGGCGATCTGCGAGGCGAGCTCACGCGTCGGCGAGATGATGAGGCACGAGATGAGGCCCGACTGGCGGGCCGGCCCGCGGATTAGCGCGTCGACCGTCGGCGCGAGGAAAGCCATCGTCTTGCCCGTCCCTGTCTTGGCCTGCGAAAGGGGTGGGAGCAGAGTGAGATGAGGAGGAGCGGGGAGGGGGGGAGGGACTGCAGTCAGCCTTCGAGACGCCTTGTGCACGTGTGAAAGGGCGGCGGGGGCAAGAGCGCGCGCGCGCGCGCACGAGAGGGCAAGCAAGCGGAAGGACGGACCTGAGCGAGCACGTCATGTCCCTGGAGGAGATACGGCAGCGTGAGCGCCTGGACCTCGGAGCACGAGGCGTGCTTGATGTTGGCGAGCAGGCTCGGGTGGAGCGGGAAGTCGGCAAACTTCTTGTCGGTGAACTTGATTACGTCGTTGGGCGCGCCGCCCGGCGCCGGGCTGGCGGCGACGGAAGGGGCAAAGATGGGCGTCGGCGCCGGGTGAGCCGCCTGGTTGGGCATGCGGAGCGGCGCCTGCTGCTGCTTGTGCTGCTGCTGCCGAGGCGGACCTCGCTGGGCCTGCGCCGGGCCGGACGCTGGAGGGAGGACGCCGTCCGTCGGCCGGGCAGGGCCACGGGCTCCTCCTCCACCCCGTCCTCCTCCACGACCACCACCACCACCACGGCCACGACCGCCACTGCCACCGCGTCCACGGCCGCCGCGTCCGCCGCCGCTGGAGGCGAGGTTGTTGGGGTTGAGCATGGGTGAGGGGAGTTCCTGTTGCCGGTTACTGCGAGCTGGGAAGAGGTTGATCTACAAAGAAACCGTAAGGGTAACTGAGACGGGCTGAGCAGAGGGGAAGAGAAAGATGGAAGCCGGGTCTTGGTGAGAAGAGGCGGGCTGAGGGAGATGAGAGCGAGCGAGTCGAAGGGGTGGAGGGTGTTGGACAGGTCGGCGGTCGCGACGGACAGGGGAAAGGCTGCTGCGGGGCGCGTGAGGCAGGTTTCGCTCGGCGTGGGGTCTCCGCAGGTCAGTCACATCACTTAATTACATCGTTACGCAGCACCGTGTAACTCATTCCCCCTACCCTCCTCTCCTCCGCCCTCCCGCCCTCGCTCAGTGACAAGCGGATGACAAAGATGGCCGCCCTCCCGCCCATCAAACGGACGACCAGCGGCATGCCGGGAACCCATCCCATGACGGAAAACGAGCACAAGGTCTGTCCCAAGTCAGGTCACCAGGGAGGAAGCCAGGACGCGCACCGGCGGCGACTCCGGGCCCTGTCCGACGCGTTGCTGATTGCCTCGTCGAATCTCGCCAGGAGTGCAACGCCATCATGGATGCTGTTTATGCCGCCAAGGAGGGACCGTGAGTGATCAGACCTGGCCGACGTCGTGATTGAGCGAGGCTGATCTCGATGATGCACCCTCACCCTCGCTGGCCATTCGCCTGGTCAGCCGACTGATCGCGACCGGTCCGTCTCCCTTCCTTTCCTGCCGTCCGGATCGCTCAGCAACTGACTTCTGTCCTTGCAACGCCTGTCGACAGACTTCCACGCCCTGCCCGACCGCAAGCGTTACCCAGACTACTATGAGGCGATCCCAGAGCCGGTCTGCCTCGACGAGGTCGAGGTGCGACCCCCTTCCTCCCAGACGCGTTCCCGACATCGTAGGGTAGGCCAGCGACCCCAACTTGTAGGTTATCTTGCTGACCAAATCTCTTTGTCTGCGCGCCTTTCTGTCCTGGGCACAGAACAAGCTCGACCAGAAGGAATTCAGCTCGGCCCAGGCTTTCATCGTCGACCTCCAGGTGCGAAACCTCTGCTGCCCCCTTCCCCCCCCCTCAACTTGCCCTTTTATGCAGCGCGCCCGAAGGGATGACTGACGCGTACCCATACATTACCTGCACACAGCTCGTCTTCCAGAACGCGATGCACTGTGCGTGATCTTGAGATGGACAGACCTTGTCCTCGTTACTTTCTTGCGAGCTCGCCCTAGACTCACCGTTTGTTGGGATCACTCTGGATCAGACAACGAGGACGACTCGTCCATTTGGAAGGACGCCAAGCGGCTCGATGTACGTGGCTTCCGCCCTGTACTATCTTAAGCGCGCGTATGTATCTGACCAGTTCTGCTGTGTGACACTCCTTCCAATTGATCAGGATCTCGTACAGGAGCTCTACGCAACGGCCGAAGAGGAGGGCATCCTGCCTCCTAAAAACCCCTCAATGGTGGGCCCCAATGCGTCAGCTGGGACGTCGCCTGTCCGGGGAGAGGTCGCCACCTCGCCCTCGGCCAGGACCGGCGGCGGCGCCGACCCTTCGTCGTCGGTCCCGCCGGTGAGTCCGGCCTCGGGCACCCCGCTGACGCTCGCGATGCTCCCCAAGAAGCGCGGCCGGCCGACCAAGGAGGAAGCGGCGGTTCGGGCGGCAGCGGGCTACGTCAAGAAGCCGCCGAGGGTCAAGACCAAGCCGGCCGGTCAGCCGCAGTCGGATCGGGAGGGGTCGCTAGCTGCCTCGGCCGGGGGGAGGGGGACGCCCAAGGGGACCCACGCGGCGCTGCCCATCCCTCTGGCGGCGGCAGGCGCGGCAGCTCAAGCGTCGACGCCGACGCCGGCGGCCACAGGGGTGGCGTCGGTCGTCCCGAGCAAGCCGATCGATGTGTCGATCCCTTGGGAGACATACATCCCGCCCTCGCCCTCCAAGATGTCGGAGCCCAACCTCTCGGACCAAGAAGAATCGAGCGCCGCCTTCTACGGCGCGACGGCCGCGCTCGACGAGCGGCTCCACCGGGCCGAAGGCTTCGAGGTCGACGGCGGCTGGTGGGAAACGGACGGCGGGCCCGAGGCGTACGACGAGGTGCTCGGCAAGCTCAAGCACTTTGTCGACGCGAGCGGGCGGAGGCTCGCCGAGGCGCTCGAGGCAGTGCCGATGCCGACCGACAACGAGCTCTTATCCTTCCAGGTCCGTCTCTGGGCGCACTCCCCTCGCCTTTCCCTTTAACCCTGAAGGGGGCTGACGGTTGTCTCTCCCCCCCCCCCCCCCTGCACATCTTTTCAGGGCCCCCTGTCGCTTGAGCTCGTCGAGAGCCGGGTTTCGGCGGCCGAGTACATGACCTCGGACGCTTTCGACAAGGACATGACAAGGCTGTTTGAGAAGGCGCGGAGGTGGCACGCCGAAGGGAGCGGGCCGTACGGCGACATCCTCATCCTCCAGGTGCGTTCGTGGGCGGTGACGGTCGCTGGCAATCCGACCCGGACAGGCGGACTGTTCCTGACCTCCCCCCTTCTTTTGATCCGCCCCTTCCCTTGGCAGCGCTACTACCAGGATCTGACGTCGCCCAACCCAGGCTCAACGACGGCGGCGACCGGCTTCTCGTCGCTCCTCGGTGGACCGGGCAACGCCCGGAGGCCCCTCTTCCCCGGCTCGGCCGACACGATCGCGACGTTCCGCATGTCGGCTAAGGACCGGACGTACGTCGACGTCGGCCACTCGAAGGGCATGAGCTTTGTCACGGGCGACTACGTCCACGTCTCGAACGCCGACGAGCCGGCCAAACCGATCGTCGGCCAGGTTTTCAAGGTGTTCAAGCCGACCAAGGGCGCCTACGTCGGCCAGACCTCGGTCAGCGTCTGCTGGTACTTCCGGCCCGAGGGAACGATCCACCCGGCCTCGCGCCTCTTCTGGGACAACGAGATCCTCAAGACGGGCTACTTTGGCGACCATGTCTTGGCCGACGTGCTTGAGAAGGTCGGCGCCCAGTTCTACTCGAAGGCGATCCGGGGCCGGCCTAAGCCGCCGCACTGGTACCCCGGCTGGCCGCTCTGTGAGTACTTACGTGCCGAACGACGGCCTGCTAGAGGCGTCCTCACTCACCGACTGACTCTTACCCCTGGGACATGGCAGACGTTGTCGAGTCGCGCTACAACCCCAAGGAGCGGCAGATGATCAAGATCAAAAACTGGGCCTCATGCATCCCCGAGGAGCTGCGCAAGACCGACTTTATGCCAATCGCACCCTTCCCGACGATCCTCTCGCTTCCAAAGCAGATCTCGCCCTTCCTGCGGGGCGTCACCGGCCCGGGCTGCCTGGGCTACCCAGAGACGCGCAAGCGGCCGGCCGGCGAGGGCGACTCATCCGACGGCGAGGGCAAGAGCGAGGCGGTCGAGCGGGCGACGCCCGTTCGCTCGCACAAGAAGCGCAAACCGGCGGCCGAGCCGCTCGGTCCGTCTGGCCTCGGTTTTTCGACCGGCGCGGGGACACCAAACGCTTCGGGGAGCGCGACGCCGTCGATCCTCGCTCAGCAGCAGCAACAGCAGCAAGCAGGTGGTAACTATGGTTCGCAGCGGCCCTCGCCAGCCCTCTCGCGCCGGCCGTCGGCGGTGCCCGGATCGATGTCGGCACCGTTGATGCCGCCGTATGCAGGCGCCGGCGGCAACGCGCCGAGGCCCTACCCGTCGCACCCGCAGCAGCAGCAGCAGCAGCCGATCGCGAGCGGCTCGAGGCCAAGCCAGCAGCAGCAAGGAGGTGACCCGCCGCGCAAGATGCTCGACCGGTCCGTCATTGGCAACGCGGGTGGCCCACTCTGGGTCTCCAAGACAAGCGCCCAGGCCGTCGTCCCTCCTGAGACGGGTAAGCTCTCCCTTGCTGCCCTTTCTTCGCCTTCGCCTGGATCTGGATCTCCGACGGCTGACATTCTTTCCCGCCTGCCTTGGGACCTGGACACTGGATCGACTCGACGCGACGCTGACGACTTCACCTCTGGTCATCTTCGCACATCGCATCGCTCCCCTCTCTCCACCCCGTCCGCGCACACAGCAACGGCATGATCA